>OY997395.1:2838561-2923312 GCA_963921505.1 Phakellia ventilabrum | reverse complement strand
ACAGTTTATATGTCACAGATAGTCCTTTAAGTGTTACTAACATAGCAGAACTGGCAATGTTTTATTTAAACTGACCAGTCTTAATGATTATCGCTTAGGGGACAGGTCAATTAGTCCAACTGGTCAGTTTATATAAAGTCTTGACAGTTTCTAAGGTCCTTTAAGTGTTACTAACATAGTAAAACTTGTTAGTTTAAATAAAGTCTTGATAGTTCTATGTTCCAGATAGTCTTTTAAGTGTTACTAACATAGCAGAACTTGTCAGTTTAAATAAAGTCTTGATAGTTCTGTCACAGATAGTTTTTTAAGTGTTACTAACATAGCAGAACTTGTCAGTTTAACTAAAGTCTTGACAGTTTCTATGTCAGGGATAGTCCTTTAAGTGTTACTAACATAGCAGAACATAAATAAAGTTCTATGTCAAAGATAGTCTTTTAAGTGTTACTAACATTGCAGAACTTGTCAGTTTAAATAAAGTCTTGATAGTTCTATGTCACAGATAGTCTTTTAAGTGTTACAAACATAGCAGAACTGGTAATGTTTTTTTTAAACTGACAAGTCTTAATGATTATAAGGGCCAATTAGTCCAATTGGTCAGTTTAAATAAAGTCTTGACAGTTTCTATGTCCTAGATAGTCCTTTAAGTGTTACTAACATAGCAGAACTGGCAATGTTTTGTTTAAAATGACCAGTCTTAATGATTATCCTTTAGGGGATGGGTCAATTAGTCCAACTGGTCAGTTTAAATAAAGTCTTGACAGTTTCTATGTCGTAGATAGTCCTTTAAGTGTTACTAACATAGCAGAACTTGTCAGTTTAAATAAAGTCTTGATAGTTCTATGTCACAGATAGTCCTTTCAGTGTTACTAACATTGCAGAACTTGTTAGTTTAAAGAATGTCTTGATAGTTTCTGTGTCACAGATAGTTCTTTAAGTGTTACTAACATAGCAGAACTTGTCAGTTTAAATAAAGTCTTGAAAGTTTCTATGTCACAGATAGTCTTTTACGTGTTACTAGCATAGCAGAACTGGCAAAGTTTCATTTCAACTGACCAGTCTTAATGATTATCTCTTTGGGCACAATCCAGTTAGTCCAACTAGTCAGTTTAAATAAGGTCTTGACAGTTTATATGTCACAGATAGTCCTTTAAGTGTTACTAACATAGCAGAACTGGCAAAGTTTCATTTAAACTGACCAGTCTTAATGATTAGCCCTTAGGGAACAGTCCAGTTAGTCCAACTAGTCAGTCTCATAATAAAGTCTTGACAGTTTATATGTCACAGATAGTCCTTTAAGTGTTACTAACATAGCAGAACTGGCAAAGTTTCATTTAAACTGACCAGTCTTAATGATTATCCCTTAGGGAACGGTCCAGTTAGTCCAACTAGTCAGTTTTAATAAAGTCATGATAGTTTCTATGTCACAGATAATCCTTTAAGAGTTACTAACATAGCAAAACTTGACAGTTTAAATAAAGTCATAATAGTTCTGTCACAGATAGTCTTTTAAGTGTTACTAACATAGCAGAACTTGTCAGTTTAAATAAAGTCTTGACAGTTTCTATGTCACAGATAGTCCTTTAAGTGTTACTAACATAGCAGAACTTGTCAGTTTAAATAAAGTCTTGACAGTTTATATGTCACAGATAGTCCTTTAAGTGTTACAAACATAGCAGAACTTGACCGTTTGAATAAATTAAGTCTAGAAGTCCTTTGAGGCTAGTGTTAATTACTAACATAGCAGAACTGGTGATGTTTTATATAAACTTACCAGTCTTAATGATTATCCCTTAGGGGATGGGCCAATTAGTCTAACTGGTCATGCAGTAAAAATAAAGTCTTGACAGTTTCTACGTCACAGATATATAGTCCTTTAAGGGGGAAATTACTAACACAGCAGAACTGGTAATGTTTTATTTAAACTGACCAGTCTTAATGCATGATTATCCCTTATAAGGGACGGGCCAATTAGTCCAACTGGTCAGTTTAAATAAAGTTTCTATGTCATAGATAGTCCTTTTTACTAACATAGCATAGGTGGCAAAGATTTCTTTAAACTGACAAGTCTTAATGATTATCTCTTAGGGAACGGTCCAATTAGTCCAACTAGTCAGTTTAAATAAAGTCTCGACAGTTTCAATGTCACAGATAGTCCTTTAAGTGTTACTAACATAGCAGAACGGGCAATGTTTTATTAAAACTGACCAGTCTTAATGATTATCTCTTAGCCGATGTGCCAATTAGTCCAACTGGTCGGTTTAAATAAAGTCTTGACAGTTTCTATGTCATAGATAGTCCTTTAAGTGTTACTAACATAGCAGAACTTGTCAGTTTAAATAAAGTCTTGACAGTTTCTATGTCACAGATAGTCCTTTAAGTGTTACTAACATAGCAGAACTGGCACTGTTTTATTTAAACTGACAAGTCTTAATGATTATCCCTTAGTGGACGGGTCAATTAGTCCAACTAGTCAGTTTAAATAATGTCTTGACAGTTTATATGTCGCAGATAGTCCTTTAAGTGTTACTAACATAGAAGAAGTGGCAAAGTTTCATTTCAACTGACCTGTCTTAGTGATTATCTCTTTAGGCACAATCCAGTTAGTCCAACTAGTCAGTTTAAATAATGTTTTGACAGTTTCTATGTCACAGATAGTCCTTTAACTGTTACTAACATTGCAGTACTGGCAAAATTTCATTTAAACTGACCAGTCTTAATGATTATCCCTTAGGGAACGGTCCAGTTAGTCCAACTAGACAGTTTTAATAAAGTCTTGATAGTTCTATGTCACAGATAGTCTTTTAAGTGTTACTAACATAGCAGAACTTGTCAGTTTAAATAAAGTCTTGACAATTTCTATGTCCTTTAAGTGTTATTAACATAGCAGAACATGTCAGTTTAAATAAAGTCTTGACAGTTTATATGTCACAGATAGTCCTTTAAGTGTTACTAACATAGCAGAACTTGTCCGTTTAAATAAAGTCTTGACAGTTTCTATGTCACAGATAGTGCATTAAGTGTTACTAACATAGCAGAACTGGCAATGTTTTATTTAAACTGACCAGTCTATATGATTATCCCTTAGGGGACTGGCCAATTAGTCCAACTGGTCAGTTAAACAAAGTCTTGACACTTTTCTCCGTCATTGATAGTCCTTTAAGTGGTAATTACTAAAATAGCAGAACTGGCAATGTTTTATTTAAACTAACCAGTAATAATGATTATCCCTTATGGGACGGGCCAATTAGTCCAACTGGTGAGTTTAAATAAAGCTTCGACAGTTTCTATGTCATAGATAGTTCTTTAAGTGTTACTAACATAGCAGAACTTGTCAGTTTAAATAAAGTCTTGACAGTTTCTATGTCACAGATAGTCCTTTAAGTGTTACTAACATAGCAGAACTGGCAATGTTTTATATAAAGTGACCAGTCTTAATGATTATCCCTTAGGGAACGGTCCAGTTAGAACTTGTCGTTTAAATAAAGTCTTGACAGTTTCTACGTATGTCACAGAGTGTCCTTTAAGTGTTACTAACATAGCAGAACTTGTAAGTTTTAATAAAGTCTTGACAGTTTATATGTCACAGATAGTCCTTTAAGTGGTAATTACTAACATAGCAAAACTTGTCAGCTTAAATAAAGTCTTGACAGTTTCTATGTCACATATAGTCCTTTATGTGGTAATTACTAACAGCAGAACTTGTCGGTTTAAATAAAGTATTGACAGTTTCTATGTCACAGATAGTCCTTTACGTGTTACTAACATAGAAGAAGTGGCAAAGTTTCATTTCAACTGACCAGTCTTAATGATTATCTCTTTGGGCACAATCAAGTTAGTCCAACTAGTCAGTTTAAATAATGTCTTGACAGTTTCTACATGTATGTCACAGATAATCCTTTAAGTGTTACTAACATAGCAGAACTGGCAAAGTTTCACTTAAACTGACCAGTCTTAATGATTAGCCCTTAGGGAACAGTCCAGTTAGTCCAACTAGTCAGTCTCATAATAAAGTCTTGACAGTTTCTATGTCACAGATAGCCCTTTAAGTGTTACAAACATAGCAGAACTGGCAAAGTTTCACTTAAACTGACCAGTCTTAATGATTATCCCTTAGGGAACGGTCCAGTTACTCCAACTAGTCAGTTTTAATAAAGTCATGACAGTTTCTATGTCACAGATAATCCTTTAAGAGTTACTAACATAGCAAAACTTGACAGTTTAAATAAAGTCATAATAGTTCTGTCACAGATAGTCCTTTAAGTGTTACTAACATAGCAGAACTTGTCAGTTTAAATAAAGTCTTGATAGTTTCTATGTCACAGATAGTCCTTTAAGTGTTACTAACATAGCAGAACTGGTCAGTTTAAATAAAGTCTTGACAGTTTATATGTCACAGATAGTCCTTTAAGTGTTACAAACATAGCAGAACTTGACCGTTTGAATAAATTAAGTCTAGAAGTCCTTTGAGGCTAGTGTTAATTACTAACATAGCAGAACTGGTGATGTTTTATATAAACTTACCAGTCTTAATGATTATCCCTTAGGGGATGGGCCAATTAGTCTAACTGGTCATGCAGTAAAAATAAAGTCTTGACAGTTTCTACGTCACAGATATATAGTCCTTTAAGGGGGAAATTACTAACACAGCAGAACTGGTAATGTTTTATTTAAACTGACCAGTCTTAATGCATGATTATCCCTTATAAGGGACGGGCCAATTAGTCCAACTGGTCAGTTTAAATAAAGTTTCTATGTCATAGATAGTCCTTTTTACTAACATAGCATAGGTGGCAAAGATTTCTTTAAACTGACAAGTCTTAATGATTATCTCTTAGGGAACGGTCCAATTAGTCCAACTAGTCAGTTTAAATAAAGTCTTGACAGTTTCTATGTCACAGATAGTCCTTTAAGTGTTACTAACATAGCAGAACAGGCAATGTTTTATTTAAATAGACCAGTCTTAATGATTATCCCTTATAGGGGATGTGCCAATTAGTCCAACTGGTCGGTTTAAATAAAGTCTTGACAGTTTTTATGTCATAGATAGTCCTTTAAGTGTTACTAACATAGCAGAACTTGTCAGTTTAAATAAAGTCTTGACAGTTTCTATGTCACAGATAGTCCTTTAAGTGTTACTAACATAGCAGAACTGGCAATGATTTAATTAAACTGACAAGTCTTAATGATTATCCCTTAGTGGACGGTCCAGTTAGTCCAACTAGTGAGTTTTAATAAAGTCTTGACAGTTTCTATGTCTTGTAATGTTTTATATAAACTGACCAGTCTTAATGATTATCACTTAGGGGACGGGCCAATTAGTCCAACTAGTCAGTTTTAATAAACTCTTGACAGTTTCTATGTCACAAGTAGTCCTTTAAGAGTTACTAACATAGCAGAACATGTCACAGATATTCCTTTAAGAGTTACTAACATAGCAGAACTTGACAGTCTTAATGATTATCCCTTAGGGGACGGGCCAATTAGTCCAACTGGTCAGTTTAAATAAAGTCTTGACAGTTTCTGTCATAGATAGTCATTTAATTGTTACTAACATAGCAGAACTTGTCAGTTTAAATAAAGTCTTGACAGTTTCTATGTCACAGATAGTCCTTTAAGTGTTACTAACATAGAAGAAGTGGCAAAGTTTCATTTCAACTGACCAGTCTTAATGATTATCTCTTTGGGCATGCACAATTTAATCCAGTTAGTCCAACTAGTCAGTTTAAATAATGTCTTGACAGTTTCTACATGTATGTCACAGATAGTCCTTTAAGTGTTACTAACATAGCAGAACTGGCAAAGTTTCATTTAAACTGACCAGTCTTAACGATTATCCCTTAGGGAACGGTCCAGTTAGTCCAACTAGTCAGTTTTATAATAAAGTCTTGACAGTTTCTATGTCACAGATAGTCCTTTCAGTGTTACTAACGTAGCAGAACTGGCAAAGTTTCATTTAAACTGACCAGTCATAATGATTATCCCTTAGGGAACGGTCCAGTTAGTCCAACTAGTCAGTTTTAATAAAGTCATATGACAGTTTCTATGTCACAGATAGTCCTTTAAGAGTTACTAACATAGCAGAACTTGTAATGTTTTATATAAACTGACCAGTCTTAATGATTATCCCTTAGGGGACTGGGCAATTAGTCCAACTAGTTAGTTTTAATAAAGTCTTGACAGTTTCTATGTCACAAGTAGTCCTTTAAGAGTTACTAACATAGCAGAACTTGACAGTCTTAATGATTATCCCTTAGGGGACGGGCCAATTAGTCCAACTGGTCAGTTTTAATAAAGTCTTGAAAGTTTCTGTCATAGATAGTCATTTAAATGTTACTAACATAGTAGAACATGTCAGTTTAAATAAAGTCTTGATAGTTTTTATGTAACAGATAGTCTTTTAAGTGTTAGTAACATAGCAGAACTTGTCAGTTTAAATAAACTAAGTCTTGACAGTTTCTATGTCACAGATATTCCTTTAAGTGTTACTAACATAGAAGAAGTGGCAAAGTTTCATTTCAACTGACCAGTCTTAATGATTATCTCTTTGGGCATGCACAATTTAATCCAGTCAGTCAGTTTAAATCATGTCTTGACAGTTTCTATGTCACAGATAGTCTTTTAAGTGTTACTAACATAGCAGAACTGGCAAAGTTTTATTTAAACTGACCAGTCTTAATGATTATCTCTTTGGGCACAATCCAGTTAGTCCAACTAGTCAGTTTAAATAATGTCTTGACAGTTTCTACATGTATGTCACAGATAGTCCTTTAAGTGTTACTAACATAGCAGAACTGGTAAAGTTTCATTTAAACTGACCAGTCTTAACGATTATCCCTTAGGGAACAGTCCAGTTATTCCAACTAGTAAGTTTTATAATAAAGTCTCGACAGTTTCTATGTCACAGATAGTCCTTTAAGTGTTACTAACGTAGCAGAACTGGCAAAGTTTCATTTAAACTGACCAGTCATAATGATTATCCCTTAGGGAACGGTCCAGTTAGTCCAACTAGTCAGTTTTAATAAAGTCATATGACAGTTTCTATGTCACAGACAGTCCTTTAAGAGTTACTAACATAGCAGAACTTGTAATGTTTTATATAAACTGACCAGTCTTAATGATTATCACTTAGGGGACGGGCCAATTAGTCCAACTAGTCAGTTTTAATAAACTCTTGACAGTTTCTATGTTTCTATGCGCGATAGACGCATATATGCGTCACGTGCGTACAATGCATTAAACGCGGTAGACGCATATTTGCGTCAGCTGGAGCGTCATAGTTAAACCCGGCCCTACGTTGGAAAAGGAGGAGCTGACAACTTACCTACGCGGCTGACCACTATCAGTATACTGCCGACTGCACTTGGAGTGCTTCCAATCTCGGGGTGTAATTGAATTTTTTTGGACAAACGGCGCTTGAAGTTACGCAACACAAGGTAAGCCATAACAATCACACGCATAATAATAATGATAATGAAAACAATATTTGCATGCTCCTAAAATGCAATAGGTTGCTGAAGATGGCTAAGAGGCACTGCACTATGACAGCAGAGGAAGTCCTGGAGATGTGGGATGACATCGAGGGCGATGTGGCTGACCCTGAGGGCTCTGAAGATGAGCTGGAGTGGGATGACCCCGATGAGCCGATCATGGAGGGCAGTGACGACGAATTCGGTGACCTGTGGGTACTAGAGGAGAGCGAAGAAGAGGATGAAGATGAGGTTTTAGATACCCCAGCAACCCCTAATGCTCCCAGCCCTCCAAGCTCTCCCGAAAGAGCAGCAAACCCCACCCCTGTTCCTACTGCTGTCAACCTCTCTGCCAGCGTACCCAATCCTACCACTCAGCCCACCTCATGGTCGTCTACGTTGCACCCTGTCACCATCAACCCCTTCACCTCTCCTGTTGGTCCAACAGTCCCGATCTCTGACTCTCCACTGGAAGTCCTTGAGCTCTTCTTCTCGGCTGACCTAATGGAAAAGATCATAGAGGAGAGCAATAGGTATGCCAACCAAGTGATGGGAGATGAGCGATACAATAAATGGAAAAAGGTGACGGTAGAGGAACTGAAGGCGTTCCTGGGATTCCACATTCTGATGGGCATAATCCATCTGCCTGCTGTGGATGACTATTGGAGGCGGGATCCCTTGCTGCGTTATGCCCCAATTGCTGACAGGATCACACGTGATCGCTTCCGTGAACTGTCACGTTACCTTCACTTTGTCGACAATGACACTTTGGTACCCCGTGACTCACCAGGCTACGATCGACTAGGGAAAGTGCGACCTCTGATTGATCACCTGTCGAATAAGTTTGAAGAGCTGTATCAGCCACACCGTGAGGTCGCCATCGACGAGGCGATGATCAAGTTCCAGGGGCGGTCTTCACTGAAGCAGTACAATCCCATGAAACCCATCAAACGCGGGATAAAGGTGTGGGTCCTGGCAGATAGTCATAATGGCTACTTCATGAAGTTCCAGGTCTACACCGGAAAGGAAGGCAACAGAGTAGAGCACGGCCTTGGGGAGAGAGTGGTGAAGACGCTCACTGATGGACTGCAGGGACAGCACCACCATGTCTTCTTCGATAATTTCTTTACCAGTGAGAAGCTGATGCAAGATCTGCTGGCAGATGGCGTCTACGCTTGCGGAACAGCAAGGAAGGACCGCAAGGGCTTTCCACCGACACTGAAGCAGGCAAAACCTCCGACAAGGTGAAACACATGTACAGAATAGATTCCTAGATTAGTATGAGCACTAAGTGGAGAGATGCATGCACAAATCAGCACCCACACAACACACACGTATGCATCACCCCCACGCACAAATGCATTCACACTCACACGTGCACACATGTATGCATCCACACACTCACACATGCATGCATCCACACGCACACATATGTATGCATCCACACACACACACACCACGCTCACATGCACACACATAATTATGTATGCATCCACACACGCACATCACATAATCCACATACACCAACACATGTATGCATCCATCCACACACACAATCCACACACACAACACATAAACTTTCCTAATAGAGGAGACTCACAGGTGGTCCAGAAAGGTGGTGTTAGTGCGTGCGCCTGGTTGGACAGGAAGGTCGTGATGGCGATGTTCAGCAACTCCCAGCCATCTTCAACAGCGTCAGTTCTCCGACGACAGAAGGACCACACCCGTACTCCTGTTCGTTGCCCTGAGTCTATCCTCTTGTACAATAAGTACATGGGGGGTGTGGATCATGGAGACCAGCTTCGTGGGTACTACACCTGTAGAACCAAGAGTAGAAAGTTCTACAAATACATCTCCTTCTTCCTTTTCGACGTGGCAGTTACAAATGCTTATGTTCTCCAGAAGAACTTCTGCCCAGAAAACGTCCATAAGAACCTGAAGGAGTTCCGACTGCAGCTGGCACGAGAGCTCATAGGTGATTACTGCAATCGTCGACGAGCTGGTCGCAGGCCATCTCAGATCATCACTCTTCCTCTGCGCCACTTTCCGATAAGGATTCCTGGTGAATCACAGAACACGAAGTTCAAGCGAGGACGGTGTGCTCACTGCAAAGTGAGTCACTGCCGTAAAGACAGCACCTGGTTTTGCAGGGAGTGCGAGGTGTGGCTGTGTCACAGTGGTGATCCCCGAGAGGACTGCTTCCTAAAGTGGCATACAGGCAGGGAGCTATGATATTTCAAATGCTACATCCCTCGGCAGAAAAGTGTGAATCTTTTATCCCCTGGCCTAGAACTCCCACTTGACTACTTATGCACTAACATACTATATCATATGCACTTGTCTATTCTCCTAACAGCCTACAAAATGCTATCAGACTTCCTGATTCATGGAAGCTAAAACAATTCTTAGTCCATACCATAATTTACCGACTCCCCTCCTGTCTTACACACCTCAGAGCCGTTTGTCTTGGTCCAGAGACTCCTAAATTACAGATTTCCTGCCCATCACTGATTTCTTTCACAAAACTGGCCCATAAACTTTCAGGCGTTTAGCTTAGTGTGCCCCAGATTTTCGTAAATTCTGGTATCTGTACCCCCAAGCTTAGGTCGTTCTACTTTCTACTTTACGATCATAGATAGAAAGCTATAACTTCTGTACACTAGCACATGCATTGGCCTCGCCAATACTCGTCTGTTCTATCGCTTGTGTGATAGATAAAACGGGTACTGGTCGGGCGTTAGTACCTACCGCTAATAAAACTAACTCACCTTCTGGAATAAAGTACGCTATCATCGCCATCGATGGAGGTAGCCCGGCATTCTTGGCACCGATGGGTAGCCCTGGAACCACGCATCACCTTAGTAATACCTTCCTTCCGGCGATCTTGCGTCGTTCAGAAGCTACAAACAGTTTTTTGTCACGAGGTTGTGAAACTATTTCTACGTTACGATTAATTCCGCTACCGTAATATAGCGGCGCGCGCTAAATGTCGCGTATAATCGGTTAAGAGTTACTAACATAGCAGAACTTGACAGTCTTTATGATTATCCCTTAGGGGACGGGCCAATTAGTCCAACTGGTCAGTTTAAATAAAGTCTTGACAGTTTCTGTTATAGATAGTCCTTTAAGTGTTACTAACATAGCAGAACTTGTCAGTTTAAATAAAGTCTTGATAGTTTTTATGTCCCAGATAGTCTTTTAAGTGTTGCTACCATGCAGAACTTGTCAGTTTAAATATAGTCTTGACAGTTTCTATGTCACAGATAGTCCTTTACGTGTTACTAACATAGAAGAAGTGGCAAAGTTTCATTTCAACTGACCAGTCTTAAAGATTATCTCTTTGGGCACAATCCAGTTAGTCCAACTAGTCAGTTTAAATAATGTCTTGACAGTTTCTACATGTATGTCACAGATAGTCCTTTAAGTGTTACTAACATAGCAGAACTGGCAAAGTTTCACTTAAACTGACCAGTCTTAATGATTATCCCTTAGGGAACAGTCCAGTAAGTCCAACTAGTCAGTCTCATAATAAAGTCTTGACAGTTTCTATGTCACAGATAGTCCTTTAAGTGTTACTAACATAGCAGAACTTGACCGTTTGAATAAATTAAGTCTTGAAGTCCTTTGAGGCTAGTGTTACTAACATAGCAGAACTGGTAATGTTTTATATAAACTTACCAGTCTTAATGATTATCCCTTAGGGGACGGGCCAATTAGTCTAACTGGTCATGCAGTTAAAATAAAGTCTTGACAGTTTCTACGTCACAGATATATAGTCCTTTAAGGGGGAAATTACTAACACAGCAGAACTGGTAATGTTTTATTTAAACTGACCAGTCTTAATGCATGATTATCCCTTATAAGGGACGGGCCAATTAGTCCAACTGGTCAGTTTAAATAAAGTTTCTATGTCATAGATAGTCCTTTTTACTAACATAGCAGAGGTGGCAAAAATTTCTTTAAACTGACAAGTCTTAATGATTATCTCTTAGGGAACGGTCCAATTAGTCCAACTAGTCAGTTTAAATAAAGTCTTGACAGTTTCTATGTCACAGATAGTCCTTTAAGTGTTACTAACATAGCAGAACAGGCAATGTTTTATTTAAATAGACCAGTCTTAATGATTATCCCTTATAGGGGATGTGCCAATTAGTCCAACTGGTCGGTTTAAATAAAGTCTTGACAGTTTCTATGTCATAAATAGTCCTTTAAGTGTTACTAACATAGCAGAACTTGTCAGCTTAAATAAAGTCTTGACAGTTTCTATGTCACAGATAGTCCTTTAAGTGTTACTAACATAGCAGAACTGGCAATGATTGACAAGTCTTAATGATTATCCCTTAGTGGACGGTCCAGTTAGTCCAACTAGTCAGTTTTAATAAAGTCTTGACAGTTTCTATGTCTTGTAATGTTTTATATAAACTGAACAGTCTTAATGATTATCACTTAGGGGACGGGCCAATTAGTCCAACTAGTCAGTTTTAATAAACTCTTGACAGTTTCTATGTCACAAGTAGTCCTTTAAGAGTTACTAACATAGCAGAACATGTCACAGATATTCCTTTAAGAGTTACTAACATAGCAGAACTTGACAGTCTTAATGATTATCCCTTAGGGGACGGGCCAATTAGTCCAACTGGTCAGTTTTAATAAAGTCTTGAAAGTTTCTGTCATAGATAGTCCTTTAAGGTTACCAACATAGCAGAACTTGTCCGTTTAAATAAAGTCTTGACAGTTTCTTTGTCACAGATAGTCCTTTAAGTGTTACTAACATAGAAGAAGTGGCAAAGTTTCATTTCAACTGACCAGTCTTAATGATTATCTCTTTGGGCATGCACAATTTAATCCAGTTAGTTCAACTAGTCAGTTTAAATAAGGTCTTGACAGTTTATATGTCACAGATAGTCCTTTAAGTGTTACTAACATAGCAGAACTGGCAAAGTTTCATTTAAACTGACCAGTCTTAACGATTATCCCTTAGGGAACGGTCCAGTTAGTCCAACTAGACAGTTTTAATAAAGTCATATGACAGTTTCTATGTCACAGACAGTCCTTTAAGAGTTACTAACATAGCAGAACTTGTAATGTTTTATATAAACTGACCAGTCTTAATGATTATCACTTAGGGGACGGGCCAATTAGTCCAACTAGTCAGTTTTAATAAACTCTTGACAGTTTCTATGTCACAAGTAGTCCTTTAAGAGTTACTAACATAGCAGAACTTGACAGTCTTAATGATTATCCCTTAGGGGACGGGCCAATTAGTCCAACTGGTCAGTTTTAATAAAGTCTTGAAAGTTTCTGTCATAGATAGTCCTTTAAGTGTTACTAACATAGCAGAACTTGTCCGTTTAAATAAAGTCTTGACAGTTTCTTTGTCACAGATAGTCCTTTAAGTGTTACTAACATAGAAGAAGTGGCAAAGTTTCATTTCAACTGACCAGTCTTAATGATTATCTCTTTGGGCATGCACAATTTAATCCAGTTAGTCCAACTAGTCAGTTTAAATAATGTCTTGACAGTTTCTACATTTATGTCACAGATAGTCCTTTAAGTGTTACTAACATAGCAGAACTGGCAAAGTTTCATTTAAACTGACCAGTCTTAACGATTATCCCTTAGGGAACGGTCCAGTTAGTCCAACTAGTCAGTTTTATAATAAAGTCTTGACAGTTTCTATGTCACAGATAGTCCTTTAAGTGTTACTAACGCAGCAGAACTGGCAAAGTTTCATTTAAACTGACCAGTTATAATGATTATCCCTTAGGGAACGGTCCAGTTAGTCCAACTAGTCAGTTTTAATAAAGTCATATGACAGTTTCTATGTCACAGATAGTCCTTTAAGAGTTACTAACATAGCAGAACTTGTAATGTTTTATATAAGCTGACCAGTCTTAATGATTATCCCTTAGGGGATGGGCCAAGTAGTCCAACTAGTCAGTTTTAATAAAGTCTTGACAGTTTCTATGTCACAAGTAGTCCTTTAAGAGTTACTAACATAGCAGAACTTGACAGTCTTAATGTAAGTGTTACTAACATAGCAGAACTTGTCAGTTTAAATAAAGTCTTAATTGACAGTTTCTATGTCACAGATAGTCCTTTAAGTGTTACTAACATAGCAGAACTGGTAATGTTTTATTTAAACTGACCAGTCTTAATGATTATCTGGGCCAATTAGTCCAATTGCTCAGTTTAAATAAAGTCTTGACAGTTTCTATGTCATAAATAGTCCTTTAAGTGTTACTAACATAGCAGAACTGGCAATGTTTTATTTAAACTGACCAGTCTTATTGATCATCCCTTAGGGAACGGTCCAGTAAGTAAAACTAGTCAGTTTTAAAAAAGTCTTGAAAGTTACTATGTCACAGCTAGTCCTTTAAGTGTTACTAACATAGCAGAACTTGTCTGTTTAAATAAAGTCTTGATAGTTTCTATGTCACAGATAGTCCTTTAAGTGTTACTAACATAGCAGAACTGGCAATGTTTTATTTAAACTGACCAGTCTTTATGATTATCCCTTAGGGGACGGGCCAATTAGTCCAACTGGTCAGTTTAAACAAAGTCTTGACAGTTTCTATGTCATAGATAGTCCTTTAAGTGTTACTAACATAGCAGAACTGGCAATGTTTTATTTAAACTGAACAGTCATAATGATTATCCCTTAGGGGACGTGCCAATTAGTCCAACTGGTGAGTTTAAATAAAGCCTTGACAGTTTCTATGTCATAGATAGTCCTTTAAGTGTTACTAACATAGCAGAACTTGTCAGTTTAAATAAAGTCTTGATAGTTCTATGTCACAGATAGTCCTTTAAGTGTTACTAACATTGCAGAACTGGCAATGTTTTATGTAAAGTGACCAGTCTTAATGATTATCCCTTAGGGAACGGTCCAGTTAGAACTTGTCGTTTAAATAAAGTCTTGACAGTTTCTATATCACAGAGTGTCCTTTAAGTGTTACTAACATAGCAAAACTTGTCAGTTTAAATAAAGTCTTGACAGTTTCTATGTCACATATAGTCCTTTATGTGGTAATTACTAACAGCAGAACTTGTCTGTTTAAATAAAGTCTTCATAGTTTCTATGTCACAGATACTCCTTTAAGTGTTACTAACATAGCAGTACTGGTCAGTTTAACTAAAGTATTGACAGTTTCTATGTCACAGATAGTCCTTTAAGTGTTACTAACATAGCAGAACTGGCAATGTTTTATGTAAAGTGACCAGTCTTAATGATTATCCCTTAGGGAACGGTCCAGTTAGAACTTGTCGTTTAAATAAAGTCTTGACAGTTTCTATATCACAGATTGTCCTTTAAGTGTTACTAACATAGCAAAACTGGTCAGTTTAAATAAAGTCTTGACAGTTTCTATGTCACAGATAGTCCTTTAAGTGTTACTAACAGCAGAACTTGTCAGTTTAAATAAGGTCTTCATAGTTTCTATGTCACAGATACTCCTTTAAGTGTTACTAACATAGCAGAACTGGTCAGTTTAAATAAAGTTTTGACAGTTTCTATGTCACAGATAGTCCTTTAAGTGTTACTAACATAGCAGAACTGGCAATGTTTTATTTAAACTGACCAGTCTTAATGATTATCCCTTTACGAACGGACCAGTTAGTCCAACTGGTCAGTTTAAATAAAGTCTTGACAGTTTCTATGTCACAGATAGTCCATTAAGTGTTACTAATATAGCAGAACTGGCGATGTTTTATTTATCTGACCAGTCTTAATGATTATCCCTTAGGGGAAAGGCCAATTAAATAATGTCTTGACAGTTTATACGTCACAGATAGTCCTTTAAGTGTTACTAACAAAGCAGAACTGGCAAAGTTATGTTTAAACTGACCAGTTTTAATGATTATCGCTTAGAGAACGGTCCAGTTAGTCCAACTAGTCAGTTTTAATAAAGTCTTGATAGTTCTATGTCACAGATAGTCTTTTAAGTGTTACTAACATAGCAGAACTTGTCAGTTTAAATAAAGTCTTGACAATTCCTATGTCACAGAGTGTCCTTTAAGTGTTATTAACATAGCAGAACATGTCAGTTTAAATAAAGTCTTGACAGTTTATATGTCACAGATAGTCCTTTAAGTGTTACTAACATAGCAGAACTTGTCCGTTTAATAAAGTCTTGACAGTTTCTATGTCACAGATAGTCCTTTAAGTGTTACTAACATAGCAGAACTGGCAATGTTTTATTTAAACTGACCAGTCTTAATGATTATCCGCGCCAATTAGTCCAACTGGTGAGTTTAAATAAAGTCTTGACAGTTTCTATGTCATAGATAGTCCTTTAAGTGTTACTAACATAGCAGAACTTGTCAGTTTAAAAAAAGTCTTGACAGCTTCTATGTCACAGATAGTCGTTTATGTGTTACTAACATAGCAGAAATGGTAATTTTTTGTTTAAACTGACCAGTCTTAATGATTATCCGCGCCAATTAGTCCAACTGGTAAGTTTAAATAAAGTCTTGACAGTTTCTATGTCATAGATAGTCCTTTAAGTGTTACTAACATAGCAGAACTTGTCAGTTTAAATAAAGTCTTGACAGTTTCTATGTCACAGATAGTCCTTTAAGTGTTACTAACATAGCAGAACTAGCAATGTTTTATGTAAAGTGACCAGTCTTAATGATTATCCCTTAGGGAACGGTCCAATTAGAACTTGTCGTTGAAATAAAGTCTTGACAGTTTCTATGTCACAGAGTGTCCTTTAAGTGTTACTAACATAGCACAACTTGTCAGTTTAAATAAAGTCTTGACAGTTTATATGTCACAGATAGTCCTTTAAGTGTTACTAACATAGCACAACTTGTCAGTTTAAATAAAGTCTTGACAGTTTATATGTCACAGATAGTCCTTTAAGTGTTACTAACATAGCAGAACTGGCAATGTTTTATTTAAACTGACAAGTGTTAATGATTATCCCTTAGGGGACAGGCCAATAAGTCCAACGAGTCAGAGCCTTGACAGTTTCTATGTCACAGATAGTCCTTTAAGTGTTAATTAATAACATAGCAGAACTAGCAAAGTTTCATTAAACCGACCAGTCTTAATGATAATCTCTCGGGTATGGTCTAGTCAGTCCAATAAGTCAGTTTAAATAATGTGTTGACAGTTTCTATGTCAGAGATAGTCCTTTAAGTGTTACTAACATAGCAGAACTTGTCAGTTCAAATAAAGTCTTGACAGTTTCTTTGTCACAGATAGTCCTTTAAGTTTTACTACTATAACAGAACTGGCAATGTTTTTTTTAAACTGACCAGTCTTAACAATTATCCCTTAGGGGACTGGCCAATTAGTCCAACTGGTCAGTTTAAATTAAGTCTTGACAGTTTCTATGTCATAGATAGTCCTTTAAGTGTTACTAACATAGCAAAACTTGTCAGTTTAAATTAAGTCTTGACAGTTTCTATGTCACAGATAGTCCTTTAAGTGTTACTAACATAGTAGAACTGGTAATGTTTTATTTAAACTGACCAGTCTTAATGATTATCCGGACCAATTGGTCAGTTTAAATAAAGTCTTAACAGTTTCTATGTCATAGATAGTCCTTTAAGTATTACTAACATAGCAGAACTTGTCAGTTTAAATAAAGTCTTGACAGTTTCTATGTCACAGAGTGTCCTTTAAGTGTTACTAACATAGCAGAACATGTGAGTTTAAATAAAGTCTTGAGAGTTTATATGTCACAGATAGTCCTTTAAGTGTTACTAACATAGCAGAACTTTTCTGTTATAAAGTCTTGACAGTTTCTATGTCCATTAAGAGTTACTAACATAGCAGAACTGGCAATGTTTTATTTAAACTGACCAGTCTTAATGATTATCCCTTAGGGGACGGGCCAATTAGTTAGTTTAAATAATGTCTTGAAAGTTTATATGTCACAGATAGTCCTTTAAGAGTTACTAACATAGCAGAACTGGCAAAGTTTTATTTAAACTGACCAGGCTTAATGATTATCCCTTAGGGAACGGTCCAGTTAGTCCAACTATTAATAAAGTCTTGATAGTTCTATGGTAGTTTAATAAAACTTTGCCAGTTCTGCTATGTTATTGGCCCGTCCCCTAAGGGATAATCATTAAGACTGGTCAGTTTAACTAAAACATTGCCAGTTTTGCTATGTTAGTAACACTTAAAGGACTATCTGTGACATTTCCCTCAAGTGAAGGAGGTACATGTAGTGTTTATGAAGTAGGTTACAATGGTATTCCTAAAACCGGCTTTATCGTTAATGTTACTTCCAAGAGTATTTTCCACGAGCTATCCGACTGGCGGCAGAAATGAATGATCTATATCCGGCTGGTGGATGTATTTATACTACTCATCCATGGCTTATCAAATTGTACTTGGATTGCCTGCCATACCTTTTCCTAAGTGGAGTTCATCTTGAGTGCCCAACAGAGAGTGAAGTTTAAGAAGAAGCTGTTTTGAAAGCAGGCCTCCAGATTTCTAAAGATTTAGATACCAAATTTAAACGTAAAACCACAGTTCTTAGCCAGCGAGATGTACCAGGACTCACAATAAGTGCATCAACATTTGAGAAATTTATACACAGTATTAATGTCATCACTTCCAGTTATTTCAAAAGAAATTGGTGATACATGGATTCAGGGTATAGCAGCCGATCCTCGTAAGATGGTAGAACTTCAAGCTGCAAGTTCTGGATATCGTCAGTGCATTCAAGATACACAATGCAATATCACAGATCCTCAGGTGAAAAATGCTAGTTTATTTTTAATCAAACTCCCTGAACATACTTGGGGACTACCTGATGTGGGTGATAATGTTAATTGGACCAATTCTGCATTGCAGAGGGCTAAAAGTGGACAAAATTATATTAACGTGAGAATTCTTGGCTGGAGCAACGTCTCTTTTTAAATCTGACCTTAGAGGCAAGTTATGGACACCCTTTTTATGATTATATTAGCAAAGCATTGGCAGATCTTTACCCTTCAATACCATCACTCGATGGCTACAATGCAGCAGAACCAAATCATAGTTTTAAGTTGTTTGATGGCATTATTACAATCCCGTTTCATAATACAGGTGGTTGGATTAGTGGCCTTACTTTCCATAGTAATGGTACTGTGTTTACATTAGCAAACAGCACAAATCCTCTTGCATTATTTTCTTACCATACTTACAATGAATCAGACTTTGAGTTCATGAATTCTATACATGACTACTATGGTAATGCTGGCTATGATAAACCCAACAGCACACAAAATGCTCATCCAAACAGTTCCGTGTATTACTCTCAGCTGCTAAAGTTATACCAGTCACAGACAACTCCTGAAGCCTTTATTGTTCAGCTATAACTTGACTCCAAAGCACACCAGCACTATGGTGCACCAGAAATGATTAATTTAGTTTCACTTTCACTAGAACTGACATGGATTAATAAAATGCCAACTCGTCTTGCTGAAGCACTCATGCTTTCATTTTACTCAACATGGCAGTATCAGGACACAAAATGGCATGGTAGTATCCAAAAAATTTCCAATGATACGCCAATTGAACTTGACAATGTGGTCACAAATGGCTCACAGTTGCAACATGCAGCACAGAGTGTAACCTTGAGAGAGATTTCTAACTTCTCCAATAAGCTCCAAGTCCGGCTTAGTTCACCAGATGTCCCTCTTGTTTGCCCTATTCTATCAACTATTAGTTCACCCACACCCTTCCCTGCCCCACTCACACCTACTAAAGCTGAAAGGAATTGCATTCAACCTGCATAACATTTGGAACACAAATTACCCACTTTGGTACCCATTCACTATTTCTGACGAGACCTTCAAAGCACGATTTGCAGTCGACTTTATGAAAACTACCCAATGAAGTGGTAGAATGACTTTAGGGTGTGTAGTACTGCAGTATAGCTTTGGGAGGGCTTTCCATTTGTATTTTTAAAGTTTGGTTCAGTGTCAACATCCTCTTTGTTCCATGCATTCAACTTCCAGAATATGTACAGCTGACAATAAGGTTTGTACCTTAAGCTAGTACAGTAACATCTGGCATAAAGTATCTATAACCTCACCTTTCAGCATTGTTATGATTCTTAGTGGCTGTCTCGCTGGCCGCTGGGCTAACAGCTGCATGGTCTTCACCTGAAATAGTGACCCCCACTATAATCACCTCACTATAGATAATCCCCATACCCCACTAAGTTGAATTGGGACTGTAATCACAGTATATGCAGAGCAGACGAGCATGGTTAAGTGTATAGTCAAGGTTTGTATTGCATAGGTGTCATGGATACATAATAAAAATTATAATTAGAACCATAGCGGGCTAACCCAACTCAAGTTGGATGGTCAATTGCATGAGCATAATTATGGGAAAAATTTCTAAATTCCAGTAGTTCATGAAACATGTAAGTTTAGGGAAGTAAATTCAATACTTGTGGGTTAGACCACTCTGGTTTTGAGCTCTTCGTATACAGCTATGTTAACAAAAAACATGATTTAACAGTACATATACCGTATGTACATGCAAAGGCTAACTAGTCAAAACTGTATTGCTGTGATGCATGTTCCTCCTAAGGCTTTTTGTTCCCTCTCCAAGGAGCTACAGTACATGTCATACATGTGCATCAAAACTACAGCTACGGACCAGCCTCTCAGTGATGCAACTACTCTAGTATTAGTACACACAAGTTCTTCCCCTCCAAACTTGATCCATAGCCCACAGGGAGCCAATGTGATGATAACGTCTGTCCACTGGTATAGCACCAAACTGTGCTGTACACCTATGTGGAGCTTACTGAAGCTCACCCCAATTATTGATATAATACTGTCAGCTGATACCAAGCAATGAAAAAAGAAAACACCAAAGCCAAGTAGATACAATTTCCTTAATACAATATTTACCGAAGGTGATACAACAATTCTGGTCTCCTAGTCTTCTTAATCTTGTTCATCCTGCACAACAGATGGAGCATTAAATGTTCCAATTTCTGGAGTGACTATATTATCATCATCGAGCCTCACTGTCTGCAATCGCTTTAAACCATCAGGCCCTGCAATATATCTAAAGAATAATAAATCATCATAATATTTCTGTTGCACAATATAGATGTTATTACATGAATGAGAGGGTAATATGGCTTGGTATTGTATGAGTGTGTAGGTATTTTCCCAAGCTGAAGGTGAGGGAAAATACTACACAAGAGTGCAATGCCTAGCCATATTACCCTCTCACAAGTGCAATGATAGATTTATTAAAAATACTATCTTCAAGTGGTGTTTACTTCTGTCGACACACTTATGGCCAAATGAAGCCACGTCTACTGTCACAAAAGACAACTGGCTCACAACTAAGCACAAAACCAGCTCTCTGGCAACCAACAAAAGAGCAAAAAGGCTTGCAATTTGACAACTGGAGTAACTTATTATTTACCTTAGAGAGCTAATTAACAACAAAAATTGAGTATATAAGCTGGTGGGAGGGGTCACTGACTGACACTATGACCTAGCCCTGCATTTCTTGTATACTTAGAGGCAGAAGCGTTCCTTTCACTAGATATTTGTAGTTTCCATTGCCGAGTTCTTTTCAGTGAAACCACTTGCTTAGTAACGTGTGTGCACATGCTTTGCTCTTGCAAAAGGCAATAATGAGTTAGCAATATTACATGTGCCGGTCAAAGGGAAAATACTATTAGTATTCTTAGCAGTATATATCAATTCAAGTAATAGCAGCACTAAATAAATCTTGCCAGTTACACAATGTACCTTTGCTGCTTACACACCTTGGGTAAAAATAACCAAGTTTGTTAATTTTTACCAGTTGGACAAGCACTTTGCATACACCCAGCTGGTACTAAGACTGGTTTATGGTATGTTGTACCTACCACTTGTCCTAGTGTTCAATACTACTGTAACCATGGGCACTATGAAAGCTACTAGATAAGCTAGCCCAGTTTTGGGTTACTCTGGTGGTGAAAAAGCATTTTGGCATGTTATCAGGGTTTTGTACAGAGAGGGGGAGCCCTAGGAAATCAGAGTACAAAACAACTAAGTTTTAATACAGATATTAATTAAAGTTCAATACGCCTATTATTTCTTTACAAAATATTTTCAAAGGGGTACTTCAACTTAGTCAGTAGAATTTTGAGGACCATCGATTTGATGGCATCAGAATCAACCTCAGAAAATCAAAACTTTTCTGGGGGGAGGGGAGGGGGTGCTCCTATACCCTCTTAGTGATTTGTGCTTCGAAGCATCCATGGGTCACCGTTTCCCCCCCTAACGTAAAATCCTGTATGAAACCTTGGTTATGGCTGCTGACAACACAAAATTACTGAGTTAGCAATTTCACTATTTACATGTAGCTTGCATTCTACAACTACATGTGGATTTAAAGTATGTGGGCAAAGAGAACACAGACATACTCATAAAATAATCACGAACAGGGAAGTTCCAAGAATAATATACCAGTGCAACATACCTAAATCGGCAGTGTCCAGGAGGAAGTTCAAAACCATGTGTTTCCTTCAAGTGGCTGGTCAACTTCTGCCCTGAAGAATATCGCAGGTTACACACATGGCAACAGTACAGCATTTGGTCAGGCATATGAGCAGTTTTCATATGATGCTGCCAACTTTTCAGTGTCTTTGCAGTGTACCTACACCCAGTCACAGAGCATGTATACCTCCTTTGCTGATGAGATTCTATGTGGTCACTCAAAGCATACGGAGTCTTAAACTTCTTCTGGCACACAGGGCATTCATGAGGTTTATTTTCCATGTGTCGAAATCGAATGTGGTGAAGCAACCTTGAAGGGCTATTACAGGTGAGCTCACAGTGGGGACATTTGAAGGTGTTGATGTGTCTTCGAACATGTTCACGTAGTAATCTCTCATTGGGATAACACTTCTGGCAAAATGAGCATGACAGAGAAGGATCTGTAGGTTCCACTTGCCTTGTAAGATGGTCCTTGAATTTTGCATTGCTGGCAAACAAGCTTCCACACGTTGGGCAAGCCACCACTTTTTCGTGTAAGTGGCTACGTGCATGCTCGTGCACTTTAGATCTGTCCCGTCCTTGAAATGTACAACCTGAAAAGAAAAAAGAAAAACTCTAATATATCCATATGGCCACATACATAGTTACATACAGACAACAACCAGGAGCAGGAAAAGTTGCATGCAAGTTCTGAGTACAAAGTTGTGTAACAGGCAGAAACATTCAACCACTAAACAGCTTGAATATCTTAGGTCAAGGCCAACTGAAAGTGCTGACTCTGCATGCAAGCTAATTGTTGGAGCTGTTTTTTCCTAAGTCCTTCTAGTAACAGCAGTGTGAAGTATTTACTGAAGAGAAATGAGGCGAAAAGCTGTATCTCATGCTTAAAGACCTGTACATTCCAATGATATTCGTATTATGAGGTTTCTCAATAGTGAGTGATGTAAACACCACAAAAATCTACTATCCGATTATAGATGGAGCGATCCTGGTCAACATTCAGTAATGTCCCTCAGCGACTGAGTCAGCTATGGCAATGACAAACAAGTGTGGAGCTAAAGTGTCTTTGGGCTTCCAAATGATGCAGAAATCTTGTCAAAAGGTGCTTCAGAGAAGGGACAGAAAATCACTGTCCGAGAGTACATGAGTTTTTCCCATCATTGATGTTTTTCGGACTTTCATCTTGATCGTGTCTACTTGGGCGTGGTTTTTGGGGTGCAAGGTACAATGGACTCCCACTCCATTTTTGTGGTATAGCGGAATGTCTCTGAGGCTTACTTAGTCTCTGCGAAGTAGTGTCTGATTGTTCATGATGTCCGATGACTATACTACTGTGTGTTGTATTAAGAGGTGATTATTATTCTAACTTCTTTCAGCTTGGTCATCCCACATACCAGACATCCACGTCATAGGGCCAAGTGGCATGCTCTATTGTCCCCAGACCATTTTTCAACAGCAGACGAGTAGAGGTCTAGGCATGAGACTACTTGGCATTATGAAAAACAGGGTAAGCCTTGGTTAATTTTGTCATGCAAGCAACATTATCAGTGGAGAGAATGTATTGCACGGGAGTGAATAAACCGCCAACTCCTGAATTTTATAGATTATATTTGGCCCCAATAAAGTACAAAATTATATGTGCAATTACACCAGTCAGACATGCCTCTTCTGGAATTTATTTACATGTACATAACTACACTCAGAATTGCAACTCATTGTTTTGGAATCAGTACTTTACTTGAACAGCTCATTGTTTTGGAATCAGTACTTTACTTGTACCTAGCCTTGTTCCCAGGTCTGCACAAAGCTGTGTAGTGGAGCCTGGGAACAAGACTAACTTACGGCTAAAAGTCAACTCACTAACCTTTCCAAAGACAATCCAACTTTGCATCAGTCATGATGTGTTCATGTGCATGTTGGTAAAATTCTCCAACACTTTGAAATGGCTTTCCACACTGGCCATCATTCCACAAGCACTTCAATTCGATCTCAACTGCTGGAATAAGGTTTTCGGTGTCGCCATCTATCTGACAAGATGGAAGTTTATGACGCCTTTGGTATTCAGCACCAAGGAGTTTTTGGTAGGAGTGGTAGGGATGGAACAAGACATGACCAGCAAACTTTTGTGAGTCTGAGCAAGAAAAGTCACATCCAATCCAGTGGCACATTTTTGGGCCATCCAATCCTACAATATGATCTTTCACATGAGAAGTAAACAACTTCATATTCGAAAATGATAGACCACAAGCAGAATGGTTTGATATAATCCATCCACAGTCAAGAGGTTCAGCTACTTTGGAGTATTTTGACATGGCTGACCAACCTTACAACTGCAGGACAGAACAATAAAGCTCTACATGCGGTATAGCTATATTACATGTAATATCCATAATATACATTCTCACAATTAGTATCCTAAAACCTTAATCATAGCTGGTTAGGAATATGTCCTATCAGGAGTGCCTGTGACTACCAAAGAATCAACTAAAGTTATGCATGACACCACAGCCATGTTATAACTGCATCACTTTCACCAAACCACATAAAAAATTGGGGGCAGAGAAAGTTTATTTATGTGCTCTTGCTTTCACTCATACGTATGTAGTAATTTAAAGAACATCAGCTTGGAACTTGGTAGACTTTGACAGTCCATGGAAGGTAGTTATTGCACTCCCCTTAGCAAACCATTGCCATGGAGCCACCCCCAGTTAATTACTTCTACGCAAAACCTTTCATACAAATGTAACTCTGTCTGGCTAGTTTAACTTATGACTGATGTCAAAAGTGATCATAGGGTTTACTCCCATACAATCAACCACACATCCAATATGCAACTCATGGAAAGTCATAATTTGGGTGGGTCATGAAAACTTTTCATGCAAGTGGTCAACACTCAAAAAGCTGAAGATCTTCACCTAGCCTGGTCCCCCGGCGCGGAAAAGACGAAAGAGCGCCTGGTGTCTATTGTATGCGCATGCGCGTTAATTTCCGAGAAATCTTGGAAAACCGTATCACTAACGAATATTTCCGTGTGACGAAAACGTCATAAACGTATACTATTCGGTTATTGATAAGAATTAGTTTACGATTACAAAGCGATGGCATCGAGTGAGAATGAGTTTGATCTTGCGATTTCCTACGATCTCGAGCGTGTCTTTGTCTGGCTCCCAACTGGTTTTGGTAAGTCTATATGTTACCGGTACACGACTCTGCCATTTGTTTGACCACAAGTTGGGGCGGGTTGATCGTGACTACCACAGTTTAGTTGTAGTAGTTTCGCCTCTTATTTCTTTGATTATTGAGCAAGTTGCCAGCCTGAAGGCTATAGAATCCAGCGCTTCCATCGCTACTTCTGGGGTACCCACAATTTTCGACGGGTCTGGGTACCCGAGACTACTTCTGGAGGGAGTGTATCTAAGGCTTTACTTGCTACCGAAGAGGGTCTGGTGAACTGTAGCCTTCTGTACTGTGCGCCGGAGGCGCTTGTGAGCTCCAGATAGAGAGATGCACTCGAGAAACCTACCATCTCCGAGAGAATTGTCGCTGTGGTTGTGGATGAGGCCTACTGTGTCTCTAAATGGTAAATGACTTATGTCGCTTTAATTGTAAATGGCACACGCCTACTTATTTGATTTCGTCATCCTCGTGCACTCCCCTCCCATACACGTGGTTTAGCTGTACTAATTACGCGCATGCGCGTACAATAGACACCAGGCACTCTTTCGACCTTTTCCACGCCGGGGGACCAGGCTAATCTTCACCACAATCACAGTTGAAACTACAGAGTTAATGAAAATGACCCCCAGTGAAACTTGTAGGACTACAGACCACACCTTACACCAGTGCATAATTAGTAAAATGAGGCTATATCTGCATTCAACTAAACTGTTTCATCATCGTAGTCAACCAGAAGTTATCCTACTACATGTAACTCCGATACTTGTAGGATGGTAAATGGCATCACTATCAGACGTACAGCTATGACTGTTCTATCATTTAGCAATCCATCAATGTGTGAATTGTATCGATAACCCAAGGGAAAATAAATGGCATAGTGAGATAACCTATAACTAGGATATCTTCAGAATGGTACACAATCCCACTTATAGGCACAATAGTTCCATCTGCAAGAATACTTATTTGCAATCCACCATAAGAAAAACAAGTGCAGCCTTTTTACGCGATCAAGGTAATCTTACATGCCAACATGGACTGGGAATGAGTGATTCAGATAGCCTCGTACCCAGCTGTCTCAGCCTTTTCACTGGAAGTGAAAAAAAGCTGGGATGGCTGGGTTACAAGGCTATTCAGATGCAGATATCTGTATCTGGTTCCCAGTACCAAGCGAGACACTGTGTAAGCTTATTTCTAAAAAAACAAACGAGGCAGGAGTGAGCCTGGGACCGGTGCTAAGCCTGCCAAGTTTGTTCCCCCCCCCCCACAAAACGGACTGCTTGTACTATATAAATTCAATTGAGCAGTCTTACATTTGAACTAACCTTGTAGTAACGGTCTCTTGTACAAGGCACACAAATTCAAATAATAAGCGCAGCGAACAGAGGCGAAAGTTTACAATGTACAATGTACTAGTGCTGGTTACGGGTGCACTATACATTCGTACTTCCGGGAGCAGCACGTAAGCCCCGCCCCCACTGGACACGAAGTGCTTGACAGCTAGCTGTTGCTATTAACCCCATCAGGAACCGCAACCGCTCCAGCCAGCAGAGAAACCAGCATGCTCGTTGGACCCTAAGAGGACTGTCCCAAACCTGTTTAGCCACGGTGCAGCACTCAACATAGTCTTGCGTGGCCAGACCCTTCGGCGGGAAGGGTCTGGCCACGCGAGACTACACTCAACACACAACAGTAGCAGCGTTGGTCCTACAGAAGTGCTATTCAGATCCTGTGTTCTTGAAATTAATTCCTTGCAACAGACATCAATCATAAATTACAGCTCTGTAAAGTGACTTTTGCACTTCTCAACCCCACAGGAGCAGTCTGCATACGCACATAGGCCGCAGAAGCATTGTAAGTCACTCAAGACCACAAACATCACTGTATTAAAACCAGGACTCTTCCTGCTGTACCTGGGAGTAGTGTGTGTGTGTGTATGCGTGTGCATGTGTGTGTGCATTTGTGTGTAGCAACATTTATATAGTACATGTGTCATATCAGATATGCAGTACTAAACTACTTTCCTTAGAAAACACCACTATCTGAGGCCAGGGGTAAACAAACGCAACACCAGTATACCAATGTGGACCATGCCCACTTTTCCAGAAAAATTCTACTCAGTATTTCCATACCACAAACTGGTCACAGGAAAAGCTTGTTTACCTAGAAGTACACAGACCACAATATTAATGCGTACTCTTGCAAAACCTCTGTATATGCAGAGCTTGTGAACACTGTATTTCACAACACTACAACAGTCTATCATACATACCACGTTGGGAAAGGATTACTGGTAGCTAATCCATCTAAACGCCAGCAAACTCCCTGTGCAATAGAAGGGTGTGCTATGCAAGGAACAATCCGTGGTTCTGATAAGCCTTGCATTCCAGGTGGTCTGCAGATCAGAAGCACGGCCACAGACATTATCTTTTGTCCTTACCACCACCACGTAAGCTACAGGCACACACATGCAAAAGCAATAGTGTTGCCAGTAAAACATGCAAAGCAAAGCCTAAGTGGGGAGAAACATACAGTAGGCACTGTCCTAATCCACCAGTGACAGAAAAGGTTTTCCAGAAACTATATAACAAACACTGTTGTGGTTTGGTATGATTGTGGTTTGGTATGCTACAGAAAGTTTCCGAAGCTTGCATTCACAAGCAAACTCTTCAATACTCCCATCACTAACATGAGTGACCCCCAGTGCATGGCATTAGTCCCGATGCTGATCTTAAGAAGGATCGAAGGAGTATGCAAGTGTTATACAGACAGGGCAGATCAACAGGGAGCTTTTTGCCCAGTATGTTCAAGTACTTCCTATCGAATGTATAGCACTGCATCTGTAGCTACTTGCCAAGTCCAGGAACTCTCATTTTGTTGCTAAAGCAGCTTGAGTAATTATTGGGCCATCATATCCGTTAACATGCAAATAAAGGAAATATGGAACTGTTATACACAGAAATGGTGGAGATCAGTTACATGCCTTATCAGCTGCACTTGGCCCATATGAAACACAGGAGCATGATATTGAAAGGGAGATAGTGGCTGCATGTACAGGACTTATGAGAGGAGGCTGGAACTGACAAATGAGCTTGAACAAATGGTTGGCCATGTTGTGGAGGTATTGAATGAAAAGGTTCATGAATTGACCAGGAATCTAGTGTAAGAGGACACATATATGATTACAGAACTGTAGACATTGCACAACTTCATACAGACAGTGCTATGGAAACTAATGGCATTGCTAACTAGATCAAAAGAAGGGCAGAGCAAGTGTACTGCTGTGCAGAAGGTGCAACAAGATGCCGGAAACCATCAGGCACATCCTGTCCAAGCGTGAGCACCATTTGTGGTCACTGTACATGGAAAGGCATAACAGGGTCCGGGCAGTAGTGCATTACCATCTGTGCACAATGCTGGGGTTTAAGGCCCAAAGCCTTGGGAACCAAGCCAAAACAGGAATCTGGAGAACTGCAGACCTGATAAACAGGTGCGACTCAAGAAGAAGAAAACCATCTTCCTCTTTGAGGTGGCACATGCTTGATGCACTACTTGAAGAGCGGCAGTCTGAAAAGACTGACAAGTACAATGAGTTAGCTGTGACCTGGTGATCCAGCAACGAGGATACTCAGTAAGGTAAAGGTAGTTGCACTGGTTATTGGGGATATGAGTTTAATAGGAGACTTAGCTGACCAACTATCAAGTACACAGTTGTTCACGCCCCGTCACGTTTGCTCAATTGTGAGAGCAATGCAGCAGAGAGTGCTGTGCGAGAGCACGAGGATCATCAAATGAGACCTCGCTTGGTGAACCCTGACTACAGCAGCGGAAATCTGGAGGTGGATTGGAAAACTGACTACAACCAGTATCAGGAAAAGAAGGGCAGAACATCACATGAACCATCACTAAACACCACACCTAAAAAGGACAGTTTTACTGTCTGTGTATTCTCATCTTTACTACTATAAACAACTACTATTTTCTAACTCTAGTGTACTAGCCTTTATCAGTCACTACACAAGTGAATCTCTGAAATTACCTATGTTAACTCCCCATTCCACTAATTATCCCTTTCATCTCTCCCAGGAGGTGATCTCCCCACCCAACTAGAGTTACAGACTTACTTGGCAGATGTTAGTTAGTACTGTATTGTAGATTAAGACATTCAGTCAGGGTAGTGTCATTACTTTGTTTGAGCCTGTTTATTTTCTAAAGAGCTGGTGCATTTGAAGTTCAATCCAGGTCAATGGGGAAATACTATCAGGACTATTAACAAATAGTCCCGCACTAATGACTTGCTCGCCTGCACTAATAATTCTTATTCTAGTAGATCAGTACAGATTATATACTTTGATACAGTGTGTGATAGTGGTCACGGAAGGTGAGGTGTCACTGCATTTACTGCATTTCCAGTGTGTTGTAGTCTAGTGCTGCAAAGAATTTTGTACAGCAAAATGTGATGGCCTATGAGAAGTGCTTCCAAAGTAGTGGCAGGAATATTATTGGAGGGTCTTGTTGTTTAATGAAATGTTCTAGTCACAAGTCTCACTAGTACTGTGGGTCAAATTATGATCTAGCCTTAAATAAAAGATTGCACCCCAGTTTCTAAAGGACGGAGAGGGGAAGTCCCACTGCAAATAAAAGCAGTTACACTGTGGAGAATACCAAAGGAGAAAAGGAGAAACTCTTCTACTAGTTGAATGCAGGGCATTGTGGGGCAGGCCTAAGTGAGTCAAAGAGGTGTGTGTGTGTGTGTGTGTGCTTGTGGGTGTATGGTTGTAATATGTCAAAGTCAAAACTCCGATAAAGAGCAACGTACATAATTAATTTGCATTGCTGCATATTATACAGCAATGCTATAAGTCGTAACACAGAGGTGATATAGCATCTTGTTAACCACAACACCAATAGGTACTGGGCATTAACAAGGGCAGAGTAAAAATGCTACCTAGCTGTCAGAGGTGCTCATGTTAACCACAACACCAATAGGTACTGGGCATTAACAAGGGCAGAGTAAAAATGCTACCTAGTCTTTCTAGGAGGGTCTGTGGGCATGCCCACCATGCAGCCTGCAGGGCCGTAGCGAGCACTTTTGAAGTGATCCGGCCAGGGGGCGTGGTCAGACAATTTCATAATGTGCTTCCAGTTAACTTGCCAAAACAGATGTATCATCAATATATACTACTTTTTTGCCATCTAGGCAACACGAAACTAAGCTAGCTTGACGTACTTTGGTCTAATGGGCCTGCAAACTTCCAGTAGCTATCACTGCGTTTTATGGAATAGTAACGTGACATTAATTAATACTTCTGCGCGTGCGCAATTCCGAAAATTATCTAGCGAAAACTGGTCCAGCCAAAACTGGACCGGCCAGACCGCTTGCTACGGCCATGGTCTGAAACGTACAGCACAGAGTTCCATTGGACAGTTTCCTTCAGTCTGACACACAAACATTGGATAAACGTACTGAAATGATTGAAGATTGGGGCAATCTATCTCTAGTCTAACGGTCTCTTATCATGCCCTATAGCTATCTGTCCCTGGGCTCGGAATAGAAAATTAGCTCCATACTCAAATAAATGTGTATCAGTGAAAGTTCACACCTACGTCATTCTTGAGACATGATCAAATTTCAGACAGGTTAGCTAGGGCTGGCATCCACACAGCACGGATTGTCATCCCTATATCTTTTGCCATTTGTCCAACCTCACACACACACACACACACACACACACACCAATCCCTGGCATGCCACGTCCACTAGCCATATCCATGCACAGCCAATTATAATAGAATGTGGCAATTGCAGCACTTCACAATGCAACAAACATCACCCCCTCACACTACAACTTATCCTCCACATGCAGCAATACACACTCTAGACTACACACATGTACCACTTACCCCACATTCTACACCACAATCCACACCTACAATACCACCTACACTCTTCCACCTGCAACACCCTTTCACTTCGCCAGCAGTTAGTACGGAACACATTTCCAAAAACATTACTCTATTATACCAAAGTACTTTTTAATAAAACACGTAATCATCTACACCACAATCTAACATCCTGTCGTCCCATGTAACTAGCACTTACGTATAATGAGACCTAGTTGCAAAAGATATAGGGATGACAATCCGTAAGGGTATTGTGGTATCATTCCTACCTTGTTTGGTTGCTTTTTGGGAATTCCATCCCTATATGTTCTTTCATTTTTTTAAATGTTTTTTTGTTACTTTATTACAAGGGTAACCGCAGTGCCAAGTGAGAGGAAAGCGGTCGATATTAAAAGTGGTCACATTTGAGAGCACGCAATAAGTGACTGGATTTGATTCACAAGTGAATAGTAGCTACATAGCCAGAGCTATAGTGCATAATATGTATCATACAGACGCCTTGCAGGAAGTGAAATACACAAGACCAGAAATAGTGCACACAGTACTAATGCATCATGAAGTGGGCCAGTGCATAGTACAAATAGAGGTAATTACTAACTACACTCACGCACTAACCTACTGTTTTGGTAGTCGGCACTGACTCCGGCCAAATCACCGCGCGAAGGCACTCTTCAAAACTAGCGCCCTTTCTGAAACACAACCGTCAGTCACTTACTTCTGCAGCGGGTTCATCACCCCAGCCAAATCACCGCGAAAGCACTCACGAAACGCAACGGTCAGTCCTACGGTTTATTATCTATGGTCAGTCAATTACTCTTACAGTGGGCGGAAACCACAACAGAATAATTATTACAAATAGCAATACTGTATAACATCCGGCTATGAATCTCGTCCACTCGGGCAAGCGGTAAAAATGGCGACTGTTGCGATCGAACAGAAGGAGAGGTGGCCCCAGTTCAGCCAAAGAAAGCAGCCAGATGAAAAAGTGGCTCATTTAAAGTTCCAGAATATGGATTGTCTTCCTTTAGGCACAGTTTATTAGACCTGAGTAGGTATGAGAAAGTCTGGACATTATATTATTTAAAAGTTTTTTTCCTCTCACTTGGCACTGTAATTAGCAATAACATCCGGCCATGAATCTCGTCCACTTGGGCACGCGGTAAAAATGGCGACTGTTGCGATCGAACAGAAAGAGAGGTGGCCCCAGTTCAGCCAGGGAAAGCAAAAAGATGAAAAAGTGGCTCATTTCAAGTTCCAGAATATTGATTGTCTTCCTTTAGGCACAGTTCATTAGACCTGAGAAGGTATGAGAAAGCCTATACGTTATATTATATTATATTGATTATTTAAAAGTTTTTTTCCTCTCACCTGGCACTGTAATAGATGCCGTTTAGGCCGTGTGTAGTGCTGAGTAGGCTGTTTGGGTGTAAAATCCAGCCTGAAGTCTGTGGTAGTGTTTGTGAGTGTAGCTGAAAGGCTGGCAGGCAGCTTGCCAGACAGATGGTCATCCAGTCTTCTCTAGTCAGTCGTCTTTAGGAAAGTGACCTTTCTATCTCGTAGACTCCGCCCATTTTCGCGGCTAGCTGCCGTTTGTGGGGTCCTGGCAAAAGCAGTGGTGAGTTGTAGCTAGCCTGTGTGCGTGTGTAATGTAGCAAGGGAGGGGTTAGGGGAGAAAAGCATGTGTAGTTTTCTTGTGAGTAGGCTGACTGTCATAACCCTGGGGTGAATCTACTTCAACCCTACTCAACTTCCCTTCCTACCTTAAAAAAATGAAAGAACATGTAGGGGTTGAATCCCAAAAAAGCCACCAAACAAGCTAAGTAGGAATGAGACTACAAGACTTTTATGAGTTGCCGTCCCTACATCTTTTGCCATTTTTTCAACCACGCCTTATGGTGCTTGTTACACAGGATGATAGGATGTTGTCAATTATGATGTGTACATCCTGTGGCATTTTTATGAAGGTACACGTTTTTATCATAAATGGATTAATTATGCTATTGGTTGAAGGTAGTGCTTCAGAGTGTTTTACAGCTAAAAAATATTATCATTGTACAAGTACGTATGAGGGGATGGTGTTTCGTAAGTGATAGTTTTAGTGTTACCCAATTTTGTACTTCTGTAGTATGTACGTATGTATAGCATGAGGGAAACAAAGGTTGTCTGCATTGTGAGGAGCAGCAATAGCGTACTGCTGCTGAACATGGCGTGCTACAAAGGTGTGGGGTGAGCACTATTGAGTGCACTGCATACTGCTACACAACGCAAAATATAGTGTGAGAAGGTTGTGTGTTATGAAGTGCTGCAATAATTATTGGCTGTAGGGGATTGTGGTGTGTGTGTGTGTGTCTGTGTGGTTGGAATAATGACAAAAGATGTAGGGACAGCAATCCGTAAAACTCATTCCTACCCTTGTTTGTTTACTTTATAGGATTCCATCCCTACACGTTCTTTGGTACTTGTGAGCCTGGTACATTTTCTCACGTGATTTAACTTACTCAATTGCACGTGGACAGGGCTCACTTGAAAGACAGTTGCACTTCTCTACCTTTTGCTTGTGAAATTGTTTCAGTGCTCAGTCTGTGGCACAAACGGGCTCTGAATAGTAGCTACAAGAAGTATAGATTCATTGCCTTCTTTCGTTGCCTGCCTGGGAATGAGGCTAGATCAAGACATTGGAGTCAGGGTAGTGCCATTACTTTGCTTAAGCCTATTTACTTTCTAAAGAGCTGGTGCATTTGGAGGTCAATCCAGGTCAATGGGGAATGCTATCAGGGGTATTAAGCGTATGACAAACAGTCCAGCAATAATGACTCACTCGCCTGCACTACCAATTCTTATTGTAGTATTCAGTACAGATTATATGCGCTGATGCAGTGTGTGATGATGGTCACAGAAAGTCTCAAACTGGAATATTTCCAGCGTGCAGCAGTCCAGTGTTGCAAATGATTTCATGCAGCAAAATGTGATGGCCTGTGAGGAGTACTTCCACAGTAGTGGTAGGAATATATTGTCTCGTTGTTTAAAGAAATGTTCTAGTCACAAGTCTCACTAGTTGGTCAAATTATAATCTAGCCTTAAATAAAGCATTGCACCCCAGTTTCGAATAGATGGAGAGGGGAATGTGTCCCACTGTAGGTAAAAGCGGTTACACTGTGGAGAGCACCACAGAAGAAGAGGAGAATCGATCCCTTACATCAATGTTTACTAAACACAAGATGGAAGGGATCGATGCTTACTAAACATCAACATATCCAAACCTCAAGCGATGGTTGTTAAACATTGACGTAAGAGCGATGGACAAGCAGTCGACGTTTACTAAAACATCGATGCAAACCTGAGTCGATGTATGCTAAACATTGATGTAAAATTCAATCAATGTTCGTCAAACACCGATGTAACCATCTGAGTTATGTGTCCTTAAACCTGAACAGTTGTCTCAAAACAGTTGTCTCAAAAATATTATCAAACTGGCAGCTTGATGATATTTTTGAGACAACTGTTTTGGTTGGGAGAAAGGATACATAATTCGGATAAATTGTAATAGCTAACCAATCTTCAACATCGATGTAACCATTGTATAAACCATCGTAGCCAACAGTAGCCTAGTGTCGATGTTTGATAAACATCAATAATACGTATATCAAGAATTCAGTACTTTTCAGAACTTTCAAGTCCGTTTTTACTAAGCATCAACCAAGTCTACATGGATTTTGCCATTTTAATCGAATCAAGAAGCAGCAGTAGCACCCTCAATGAGAACTTTTAAATTAAATATGCAGTGGGACTGTGATATTTCCAACAATTTTGTGCGAGCTACTCACTAACCCCATATCCAACCTCCACGCTCACTCCAAAGTACTTTACCAGACACATCGCCCGCAGTATCACCCACTAGACCATCAAGGTATATCTTGCAGCTATCTGATTCATATTAAGTGTATTAGAGGGTCACAACAGCAGCAGTGTCTCCCCATTATAATTGAGATATTGTGCTAATAATAGCTAACCAATCTTCAACATCGATGTAACCATTGTATAAACCATCGTAGCCAACAGTAGCCTAGTGTCGATGTTTGATAAACATCAATAATACGTATATCCAGAATTCATTACTTTTCAGAACTTTCAAGTCCATTTTTACTAAGCATCAACCAAGTCTACATGGATTTTGCCATTTTAATCGAATCAAGAAGCAGCAGTAGCACCCTCAATGAGAACTTTTAAATTAAATATGCAGTGGGACTGTGATATTTCCAACAATTTTGTGCGAGCTACTCACTAACCCCATATCCAACCTCCACGCTCACTCCAAAGTACTTTACCAGACACATCGCCCGCAGTATCACCCACTAGACCATCAAGGTATATCTTGCAGCTATCTGATTCATATTAAGTGTATTAGAGGGTCACAACAGCAGCAGTGTCTCCCCATTATAATTGAGATATTGTGCTAATAATAGCTAACCAATCTTCAACATCGATGTAACCATTGTATAAACCATCGTAGCCAACAGTAGCCTAGTGTCGATGTTTGATAAACATCAATAATACGTATATCCAGAATTCATTACTTTTCAGAACTTTCAAGTCCATTTTTACTAAGCATCAACCAAGTCTACATGGATTTTGCCATTTTAATCGAATCAAGAAGCAGCAGTAGCACCCTCAATGAATTAAATATGCAGTGGGACTGTGATATTTCAAACAATTTTGTGCGAGCTACTCACTAACCCCATATCCAACCTCCATGCTCACTCCAAAGTACTTTACCAGACACATCGCCAGCAGTATCACCCACCAGACCATCAAGGTATATCTTGCAGCTATCTGATTCATATTAAGTGTATTAGAGGGTCACAACAGCAGCAGTGTCTCCCCATTATAATTGAGATATTGTGCTAATAATAGCTAACCAATCTTCAACATCGATGTAACCATTGTATAAACCATCGTAGCCAACAGTAGCCTAGTGTCGATGTTTGATAAACATCAATAATACGTATATCCAGAATTCATTACTTTTCAGAACTTTCAAGTCCATTTTTACTAAGCATCAACCAAGTCTACATGGATTTTGCCATTTTAATCGAATCAAGAAGCAGCAGTAGCACCCTCAATGAATTAAATATGCAGTGGGACTGTGATATTTCAAACAATTTTGTGCGAGCTACTCACTAACCCCATATCCAACCTCCATGCTCACTCCAAAGTACTTTACCAGACACATCGCCAGCAGTATCACCCACCAGACCATCAAGGTATATATTGCAGCTATCTGATTCATATTAAGTGTATTAGAGGGTCACAACGGCAGCAGTGTCTCCCCATTATAATTGAGATATTGTGCTGACTGAACCTTCACCTCAGTAACATCCCTGGCTACTTATACCAAGATCGATGCATGCTCTGGGCTGCCTTGACCGCCACGTTGTTTTCATTTCTCAGAGCAAGTGAATTTGTCTGCCTATTGACATCAAGGTTTGATCACAATACTACCTTAATGTGGCAGACATCACCGGTTGGTAGTCATCGAGCTGTTCGAGATTAGTGCTGTGACCGATTAACAATCAATCAGTTAATTAATCAATTTTCGTGTTAAGCGTAGTTAGTACTGTAGAATGCACGTTAGTATTTGATTATTGTGCAATGCACATGGACGCCAGCTGGCTAGTGCCATATGCTATCATAAAGTATGACTATCTATGCCAATAGTCAAACACGGTGGAGACACAGAGGTTACTAGTACCAGTGATCGTGAGAGTGACATACCTGCTTGGAAATTCCGAGACAGTGAACAAAATCAAGTGGCTGAAATTCAATTTTTAGTGTGCTTTAATTGGAATATATAACGGTAGGTCAACTAGCCTCTTAGCCGCATTTTAAGCTATCTGCATGCTTTTATAATGGTTGGCTAAAGAGGGCTACACTTACCTTGTTTCCTCGCTTTGCATATACGTTTTTGCTACATCGCATACGTGGTTTGTAACATGTATCAATGATTCCAGTTATTTAGCTCCCAATAATCGGTGTTGACTCTAGTATCAATATCAAAGCCCTACTTGGGATTTACTACATGTAGCAGGAACTAGTTAAATTGACTAGCCTCTTGTATGTATGGCTATAGTCAGCCCAGCATCAGGGTACCTACAATATAATTTAAAGTATGGCTAATATAATAATATTCATACTATATTACCATGTTTAAAGCATGAGGGTGCTCGACCATCGACTGATACATAGTACCGCTGTAAACAGCAGTTGGTAGGTGCAGGTGGACACTGTATGAGTACTGAAAAAGTATGTAGCTAAACTACAACAGTGAGTAGCAAGCCCAAATGGCTTGCTACTGCTACAAGCTGACAAAGCAAGATGTCTACTATAATACCAGACTGTGCATGTGGATACAGAAGTATAGGGGGTACCCCATCTGCCCTGGTATGCTAACTCCAATTAACATACCTAAATGGTTAGCTTGTTAAAGTACGTACCTCGAAAAAATATCCCTTTGCTCTGATTTCATGACATCCTTCAGCACATTTGACAGCAGATCTGCATGGGCAGGACCTAGAATGAAAGTGAGGAGCATGCAGTTTAGTTGATGCTGGATGTGTGGCCTAACGCCATCTGGTTTACAGCCAGCAAATAATATTCTTAAAGCTCAACACTACAGCTCACTATACTTCAACTGTTCTGCCAAGCTACAAGCTTAAGGCAATAACAATGCCTTTGCTATAAAAAGGAAAGGCTATACATAGATTCAACACACTATATACGGCTAATAGCTATTACTTGATAACTTAAATTATTACTACCACAGTGCTTACATAGTATATACATACATGTCCACACTAGACATCTTACAAAGATTGCAAGAGTGTGGGGATTGCAAGAGTGTGAAAAAATAATTACGAGAACAAGAAAAGCAAACTTCCAAAGGGAAAGAAACATTGAAACTGACAATGGGTAATTATTTACAGTAGACATCCATGTATATGTGTGTATGTGCAGTTTCACCGTGTGCATGTGTGCAATGTGTGCTTTGTGCATCTCCAGCTGTAGCCTTGTACCCAGGCCACACCCCATCGCAAAATGTAGGTCTAGCAATAACTACTAGTAAGTTAATGATCACTGCATTATGGCCAAATGAGTGGCTTCCACTGCTCATACAAGCTCCGGCTGCATCTGTGAATGTATGGTCAATGGCATAAACAAAACGGTAGCAACATGAGTATAAATCATGTGAGAGTAATATCAAAATCGCAGCAAAATAATCACCCATGAGTTGTATGTTTGCATTCTTGTAGCGTTACATATATATATACATACACGGGGTCTCCATGCAATACAATTAGTTTCCTCACTTCCCACTCGGAAACTAAAAATAGAAGTGAAGTACATACATACCATACCTTCTTCTTACTTAGAGACATCAACATAGCAGAACTGCCAAATCTTAGTGATTATCCCTTAAGGGATGGGCCAGTTAGTCCAACTGGTCAGTTTAAATAAAGCGTCGACAGTTTCTATATCACAGGTAGTCCTTTAAGTGTTACTAAAACAGCAGAACTAGCAAGTCTTAATGATTATTCCTTAGGGAATGGGCCAGTTAGTCCAACTGATCAGTTTTAATAAGGTCTTGACAGTCTCTATGTCACAGAGAGTCCTTTAAGTGTTACTAACATAGCAGAACTGGCAATGATTTAGTTAAACTGACCAGATTTAATGATTATATAACGGGCCAGTTAGTCCAACTGGTCGGTTTAAATAAAGTTTTGACGGTTTCTATGTCACAGATAGTCCTTTTAGTGTTACTAACATAGCAGAACTGGCAATATTTTAGTTAAACTGACCAGTTTTAATGATTATCCCTTAGGAGACGGGCCAGTTAGTCCAAATAGCCATTTTAAATAAAGTCTCGACAATTTCTATGTCACTCACAGATAGTCGTTTAACAGTTACTAACATAGCAGAACTGCCAAATCTTAATGATTATCCCTTAAGGGATGGGCCAGTTAGTCCAACTGCTCAGTTTAAATAAAGTGTCGACAGTTTCTATGTCACAGCTGAGATAGTCCTTTAAGTGTTACTAAAACAGCAGAACTAGAAAGTCTTAATGATTATCCCATATGGGATGGGCCAGTTAGTCCAACTGGCTAGTTTAAATAAAGTCTTGACAGTTTTTATGTCACAGATAGTCGTTTAAATGTTACTAACATAGCAGAACTGCCAAATCTTACTGATTATCCCTTAAGGGATGGGCCAGTTAGTCCAACTGGTCAGTTTAAATAAAGTGTCGACAGTTTCTATGTCACAGGTAGTCCTTTAAGTGTTACTAAAACAGCAGAACTAGCAAGTCTTAATGATTATCCCTTATGGGACGGGCCAGTTAGTCCAACTGGCTAGTTTAAATAAAGTGTCGACAATTTCTATGTCACTCACAGATAGTCGTTTAACAGTTACCAACATAGCAGAACTGCCAAATCTTAATGATTATCCCTTAAGGGATGGGCCAGTTAGTCCAACTGCTCAGTTTAAATAAAGTGTCGACAGTTTCTATGTCACAGTTGAGATAGTCCTTTAAGTGTTACTAAAACAGCAGAACTATAGAAAGTCTTAATAATTATCCCATATGGGATGGGCCAGTTAGTCCAACTGGCTAGTTTAAATAAAGTCTTGACAGTTTCTATGTCACAGATAGTCGTTTAAATGTTACTAACATAGCAGAACTGCCAAATCTTACTGATTATCCCTTAAGGGATGGGCCAGTTAGTCCAACTGGTCAGTTTAAATAAAGTGTCGACAGTTTCTATGTCACAGGTAGTCCTTTAAGTGTTACTAAAACAGCAGAACTAGCAAGTCTTAATGATTATCCCTTATGGGACGGGCCAGTTAGTCCAACTGGCTAGTTTAAATAAAGTCTCGACAGTTTCTATGTCACTCACAGATAGTCGTTTAACAGTTACCAACATAGCAGAACTGCCAAATCTTAATGATTATCCCTTAAGGGATGGGCCAGTTAGTCCAACTGCTCAGTTTAAATAAAGTGTCGACAGTTTCTATGTCACAGCTGAGATAGTCCTTTAAGTGTTACTAAAACAGCAGAACTAGAAAGTCTTAATGATTATCCCATATGGGATGGGCCAGTTAGTCCAACTGGCTAGTTTAAATAAAGTCTTGACAGTTTTTATGTCACAGATAGTCGTTTAAATGTTACTAACATAGCAGAACTGCCAAATCTGTCTTAATGATCATCCCTTAGGGGAAGGGCTATGTCACAGGTAGTCTTTAAGTGTTACTAACTTAGCAGAACTGGCTATGTTTTAGTTAAACTGACCAGTTTTAATGATTATCCCTTAGGGGACGGGCCAGTTAGACCAACTGGACAGTTTAAATAAAGTTTTGACAGTTTCTATGTCACAGATAGTCCTTTAAGTGTTACTAAAATAGCAGAACTGGCAATATTTTAGTTAAACTGTCCAGTTTTAATGATAATCCCTTAGGAGACGGGCCAGTTAGTCCGAATGGCCAATTTAACTGTTACTAACATAGCAGAACTGCCAAATCTTAGTGATTATCCCTTAAGGGATGGGCCAGTTAGTCCAACTGGTCAGTTTAAATAAAGTGTCGACAGTTTCTATGTCACAGGTAGTCCTTTAAGTGTTACTAACACAGCAGAACTGGCAAGTCTTAATGATTATCCCTTAGGGGACGGGCCAGTTAGTCCAACTGATCAGTTTAAATAAAGTCTTGACAGTTTCTATGTCACAGATAGTCCTTTAAGTGTTACTAACACAGCAGAACTAGCAGGTCTTAATGATTATTCCTTAGGGGACGGGCCAGTTAGTCCAACTAATCAGTTTAAATAAAGTTTTGACAGTTTCTATGTCACAGATAGTCCTTTAAGCGTTACTAACATAGCAGAACTGGCAATGTTTTAGTTAAACTGACCAGTTTTAATGATTATCCCTTAGGGGACGGGCCAGTTAGTCCAACTGGTCGGTTTAAATAAAGTTTTGACAGTTTCTATGTCACAGATAGTCCTTTAAGTGTTACTAACATAGCAGAACTGGCAATATTTTAGTTAAACTGACCAGTTTTAATGATTATCCCTTAGGAGACGGGCCAGTTAGTCCAAATGGCCAGTTTAAATACAGTCTTGACAGTTTCTATGTCACAGATAGTCCTTTAACTGTTACTAACATAGCAGAACCGGTAAATCTTAATGATTATTCCTTAGGTGACGGGCCAGTTAGTCCAACTGGTCAGTTTAAATAAAGTCTGGACAGTTTCTATGTCACAGGTAGTCCTTTAAGTGTTACTAAAACAGCAGAACTAGCAAGTTTTAATGATTATCCCTTATGGGACATGCCAGTTAGTCCAACTGGCTAGTTTAAATAAAGTCTTGACAGTTTCTATGTCACAGATAGTCGTTTAAATGTTACTAACATAGCAGAACTGCCAAGTCTTAATGATTAACCCTTAAGGGATGGGCCAGTTAGTCCAACTGGTCAATTTAAATAAAGTGTCGACAGTTTCTATGTCACAGATAGTCCTTTAAGCATTATACTAACTTAGCAGAACTGGCAATGTTTTAGTTAAACTGACCAGTTTTAATGATTATCCCTTAGGGGACGGGCCAGTTAGACCAACTGGTCAGTTTAAATAAAGTTTTGACAGTTTCTATGTCACAGATAGTCCTTTAAGTGTTACTAAAATAGCAGAACTGGCAATATTTTAGTTAAACTGACCAGTTTTAATGATTATCCCTTAGGAGACGGGCCAGTTAGTCCGAATGGCCAATTTAAATAAAGTCTCGACAGTTTCTATGTCACAGATAGTCGTTTAACTGTTACTAACATAGCAGAACTGCCAAATCTTAGTGATTATTCCTTAAGGGATGGGCCAGTTAGTCCAACTGGTCAGTTTAAATAAAGTTTTGACAGTTTCTATGTAACAGATAGTCCTTTAAGTGTTACTAACACAGCAGAACTGGCAAGTCTTAATGATCATCCCTTAGGGGACGGGTCAGTTAGTCCAACTGATCAGTTTAAATAAAGTGTTGACAGTTTCTATGTCACAGATAGTCCTTTAAGTGTTACTAACACAGCAGAACTAGCAGGTTTTAATGATTATTCCTTAGGGGACGGGCCAGTTAGTCCAACTAATCAGTTTAAATAAAGTTTTGACAGTTTCTATGCCACAGATAGTCCTTTAAGCGTTACTAACACAGCAGAACTAGCAAGTCTTAATGATTATTCCTTAGGGGACGGGCCAGTTAGTCCAAATGGCCAGTTTAAATAAAGTCTTGACAGTATCTATGCGACAGATAGTCGTTTAAATGTTACTAACATAGCAGAACTGCCAAATCTTACTGATTATCCCTTAAGGGATGGGCTAGTTAGTCCAACTGGTCAGTTTAAATAAAGTGTCGACAGTTTCTATGTCACAGATAGTCCTTTAAGCATTACTAACTTAGCAGAACTGGCAATGTTTTAGTTAAACTGACCAGTTTTAATGATTATCCCTTAGGGGACGGGCCAGTTAGTCCAACTGGTCAGTTTAAATAAAGTTTTGACAGTTTCTATGTCACAGATAGTCCTTTAAGTGTTACTAAAATAGCAGAAATGGCAATATTTTAGTTAAACTGACCAGTTTTAATGATTATCCCTTAGGAGACGGGCCAGTTAGTCCGAATGGCCAATTTAAATAAAGTTTTCGACAGTTTCTATGTCACAGATAGTCCTTTAACTGTTACTAACATAGCAGAACTGCCAAATCTTAGTGATTATTCCTTAAGGGATGGGCCAGTTAGTCCAACTGGTCAGTTTAAATAAAGTTTTGACAGTTTCTATGTAACAGATAGTCCTTTAAGTGTTACTAACACAGCAGAACTGCCAAGTCTTAATGATTATCCCTTAGGGGACGGGCCAGTTAGTCCAACTGATCAGTTTAAATAAAGTGTTGACAGTTTCTATGTCACAGATAGTCCTTTAAGTGTTACTAACACAGCAGAACTAGCAGGTTTTAATGATTATTCCTTAGGGGACGGGCCAGTTAGTCCAACTGGTCAGTTTAAATAAAGTTTTGACAGTTTCTATGTCACAGATAGTCCTTTAAGTGTTACTAACACAGCAGAACTAGCAAGTCTTAATGATTATTCCTTAGGGGACGGGCCAGTTAGTCCAAATGGCCAGTTTAAATAAAGTCTTGACAGTATCTATGTCACAGATAGTCTTTTAACTGTTACTAACATAGCAGAACTGGCAATTCTTAATGATTATCCCTTAGGTGACGGGCCAGTTAGTCCAACTGGTCAGTTTAAATAAAGTGTGACAGTTTCTATGTCACAGATAGTCCTTTAAGTGTTACTAAAACAGCAGAACTAGCAAGTCTTAATGATTATCCCTTATGGGACGGGCCAGTTAGTTCAACTGGCTAGTTTAAATAAAGTTTTGACAGTTTCTATGTCACAGATAGTCGTTTAAATGTTACTAACATAGCAGAACTGCCAAGTCTTAATGATTAACCCTTAAGGGATGGGCCAGTTAGTCCAACTGGTCAATTTAAATAAAGTGTCGACAGTTTCTATGTCACAGATAGTCCTTTAAGCATTACTAACTTAGCAGAACTGGCAATGTTTTAGTTAAACTGACCAGTTTTAATGATTATCCCTTAGGGGACGGGCCAGTTAGTCCAACTGGTCAGTTTAAATAAAGTTTTGACAGTTTCTATGTCACAGATAGTCCTTTAAGTGTTACTAACATAGCAGAACTGGCAATATTTTAGTTAAACTGACCAGTTTTAATGATTATCCCTTAGGAGACGGGCCAGTTAGTCCGAATGGCCAATTTAAATAAAGTCTGGACAGTTTCTATGTCACAGATAGTCGTTTAACTGTTACTAACATAGCAGAACTGCCAAATCTTAGTGATTATTCCTTAAGGGATGGGCCAGTTAGTCCAACTGGTCAGTTTAAATAAAGTTTTGACAGTTTCTATGTAACAGATAGTCCTTTAAGTGTTACTAACACAGCAGAACTGGCAAGTCTTAATGATCATCCCTTAGGGGACGGGTCAGTTAGTCCAACTGGTCAGTTTAAATAAAGTGTTGACAGTTTCTATGTCACAGATAGTCCTTTAAGTGTTACTAACACAGCAGAACTAGCAGGTTTTAATGATTATTCCTTAGGGGACGGGCCAGTTAGTCCACCTAATCAGTTTAAATAAAGTTTTGTCAGTTTCTATGTCACAGATAGTCCTTTAAGCGTTACTAACACAGCAGAACTAGCAAGTCTTAATGATTATTCCTTAAGGGGATGGGCCAGTTAGTCCAACTGGCCAGTTTAAATAAAGTCTTGACAGTTTCTATGCGACAGATAGTCCTTTAAATGTTACTAACATAGCAGAACTGCCAAATCTTAACTGATTATCCCTTAAGGGATGGGCTAGTTAGTCCAACTGGTCAGTTTAAATAAAGTGTCGACAGTTTCTATGTCACAGGTAGTCCTTTAAGTGTTACTAAAACAGCAGAACTAGCAAGTCTTAATGATTATCCCTTAGGGGACGGGCCAGTTAGTCCAACTGGCTAGTTTAAATAAAGTCTTGACAGTTTCTATGTCACAGATAGTCCTTTAAGTGTTACTAACATAGCAGAACTGCCAAGTCTTAATGATTATCCCTTAAGGGACGGGCCAGTTAGTCCAACTGGCTAGTTTAAATAAAGTCTTGACAGTTTCTACGTCACAGATAGTCCTTTAAGCATTACTAACTTAGCAGAACTGGCAATGTTTTTGTTAAACTGACCAGTATTAATGATTATCCCTTAGGGGACGGGCCAGTTAGGCCAACTGGACAGTTTAAATAAAGTTTTGACAGTTTCTATGTCACAGATAGTCCTTTAAGTGTTACTAACATAGCAGAACTGGCAATATTTTAGTTAAACTGACCAGTTTTAATGATTATCCCTTAGGAGACGGGACAGTTAGTCCAAATGGCCATTTTAAATACAGTCTCGACAATTTCTATGTCACAGATAGTCGTTTAACTGTTACTAACATAGCAGAACTGCCAAATCTTAATGATTATTCCTTAGGGGACGGGCCAGTTAGTCCAAATGGCCAGTTTAAATAAAGTCTTGACAGTTTCTATGCACAGATAGTCCTTTAAATGTTACTAACATAGCAGAACTGCCAAATCTTAACTGATTATCCCTTAAGGGATGGGCTAGTTAGTCCAACTGGTCAGTTAAATAAAGTGTCGACAGTTTCTATGTCACAGATAGTCCTTTAAGTTTTACTAACATACAGCAGAACTAGCAAGTCTTAATGATTATCCCTTATGGGACAGGCCAGTCAGTCCAACTGGTCAGTTTAAATAAAGTCTTGACAGTTTCTATGTCACAGATAGTCCTTTAACTGTTACTAACACAGCAGAACTGGCAAGTCTTAATGATTATCCCTTAAGGGATGGGCCACTTAGTCCAACTGCTCAGTTTAAATAAAATGTCGACAGTTTCTATGTCACGGATAGTCCTTTAAGTGTTACTAACATAGCAGAACTGGCAATGTTTTAGTTAAACTGACCAGTTTTAATGATTATCCCTTAGGGGACGGGCCAGTTAGTCCAACTGGTCGGTTTAAATAAAGTTTTGACGGTTTCTATGTCACAGATAGTCCTTTTAGTGTTACTAACATAGCAGAACTGGCAATATTTTAGTTAAACTGACCAGTTTTAATGATTATCCCTTAGGAGACGGGCCAGTTAGTCCGAATGGCCAATTTAAATAAAGTCTCGACAGTTTCTATGTCACAGATAGTCATTTAACTGTTACTAACATAGCAGAACAGCCAAATCTTAGTGATTATCCCTTAGGGGACGGGCCAGTTAGTCCAACTGGTCAGTTTAAATAAAGTTTTGACAGTTTCTATGTCACAGATAGTCCTTTAAGTGTTACTAACACAGCAGAACTGGCAAGTCTTAATTAGGGGAAGGGTCAGTTAGTCCAACTGATCAGTTTAAATAAAGTGTTGACAGTTTCTATGTCACAGATAGTCCTTTAAGTGTTACTAACACAGCAGAACTAACAAGTCTTAATGATTATTCCTTAGGGGACAGGCCAGTTAGTCCAACCAATCAGTTTAAATAAAGTTTTGACAGTTTCTATGTCACAGATAGTCCTTTAAGCGTTACTAACATAGCAGAACTGGCAATGTTTTAGTTAAACTGACCAGTTTTAATGATTATCCCTTAGGGGACGTGCCAGTGAGTCCAACTGGTCGGTTTAAATAAAGTTTTGACAGTTTCTATGTCACAGATAGTCCTTTAAGCGTTACTAACATAGCAGAACTGGCAATGTTTTAGTTAAACTGACCAGTTTTAATGATTATCCCTTAGGGGACGTGCCAGTGAGTCCAACTGGTCGGTTTAAATAAAGTTTTGACAGTTTCTATGCCACAGATAGTCCTTTAAGTATTACTAACATAGCAGAACTGGCAATGTTTTAGTTAAACTGACCAGTTTTAATGATTATTCCTTAGGGAGACGGGCCAGTTAGTCCAACTGGTCGGTTTAAATAAAGTTATGACAGTTTCGATGTCACAGATAGTCCTTTAAGTGTTACTAAAACAGCAGAACTAGAAAGTTTTAATGATTATCCCATATGGGATGGGCCAGTTAGTCCAACTGGCTAGTTTAAATAAAGTCTCGACAGTTTCTATGTCACAGATATTCGTTTAACTGTTACTAACATAGCAGAACTGCCAAATCTTAGTGATTATCCCTTAAGGGATGGGCCAGTTAGTCCAACTGGTCAGTTTAAATAAAGTGTCGACAGTTTCTATGTCACAGGTAGTCCTTTAAGTGTTACTAACACAGCAGAACTGGCAATATTTTAGTTAAACTGACCAGTTTTAATGATTATCCCTTAGGAGACGGGCCAGTTAGTCCGAATGGCCAATTTAAATAAAGTCTCGACAGTTTCTATGTCACAGATAGTCGTTTAACTGTTACTAACATAGCAGAACTGCCAAATCTTAGTGATTATTCCTTAAGGGATGGGCCAGTTAGTCCAACTGGTCAGTTTAAATAAAGTTTTGACAGTTTCTATGTACGTAACAGATAGTCCTTTAAGTGTTACTAACATAGCAGAACTGGCAAGTGTTAATGATTATCCCTTAGGCGACGTGCCAGTTAGTCCAACTGGTCAGTTTAAATAAAGTGTTGACAGTTTCTATGTCACAGATAGTCCTTTAAGTGTTACTAACACAGCAGAACTAGCAGGTCTTAATGATTATTCCTTAGGGGACGGGCCAGTTAGTCCAACTAATCAGTTTAAATAAAGTTTTGACAGTTTCTATGCCACAGATAGTCCTTTAAGCGTTACTAACATAGCAGAACTGGCAATGTTTTAGTTAAACTGACCAGTTTTAATGATTATCCCTTAGGGGACGTGCCAGTTAGTCCAACTGGTCGGTTTAAATAAAGTTTTGACAGTTTCTATGCCACAGATAGTCCTTTAAGCGTTACTAACATAGCAGAACTGGCAATGTTTTAGTTAAACTGACCAGTTATAATGATTATTCCTTAGGGGGCGGTCAGTTAGTCCAACTGGTCGGTTTAAATAAAGTTTTGACAGTTTCTATGCCACAGATAGTCCTTTAAGTATTACTAACATAGCAGAACTGGCAATGTTTTAGTTAAACTGACCAGTTTTAATGATTATCCCTTAGGAGACGGGCCAGTTAGTCCAACTGGTCGGTTTAAATAAAGTCTGACAGTTTCTATGTCACAGATAGTCCTTTAAGTGTTACTAACAACAGCAGAACTAGAAAGTTTTAATGATTATTCCCTTAGGGATGGGCCAGTTAGTCCAACTGGCTAGTTTAAATAAAGTTTTCGACAGTTTCTATGTCACAGATAGTCCTTTAAGTGTTACTAACATAGCAGAACTGCCAAATCTTAGTGATTATCCCTTAAGGGATGGGCCGGTTAGTCCAACTGGTCAGTTTAAATAAAGTGCCGACAGTTTCTATGTCACAGATAGTCCTTTAAGTGTTACTAACACAGCAGAACTAGCAAGTCTTAATGATTATTCCCTTAGGGGACGGGCCAGTTAGTCCAAATGGCCAGTTTAAATAAAGTTTTGACAGTTTCTATGTGACAGATAGTCCTTTAAGGTGTTACTAACATAGCAGAAATGGCAATGTAAACTGACCAGTTTTAATGATTAGCCCTTAGGGGACGGGCCAGTTAGTCCAACTGGTCGGTTTAAATAAAGGTTTGACAGTTTCTATGCCACAGATAGTCCTTTAAGTATTACTAACATACCAGAATTGGCAATGTTTTAGTTAAACTGACCAGTTTTAATGATTATCCCTTAGGAGAAGGGCCAGTTAGTCCAACTGGTCGGTTTAAATAAAGTTATGACAGTTTCTATGTCACAGATAGTCCTTTAAGTGTTACTAAAATAGCAGAACTGGCAATATTTTAGTTAAACTGACCAGTTTTAATGATTATACCTTAGGAGACGGGCCAGTTAGTCCGAATGGCCAATTTAAATAAAGCCTCGACAGTTTCTTTGTCACAGATAGTCGTTTAACTGTTACTAACAAAGCAGAACTGCCAAATCTTAGTGATTATTCCTTAAGGGATGGGCCAGTTAGTCCAACTGGTCAGTTTAAATAAAGTTTTGACAGTTTCTATGTAACAGATAGTCCTTTAAGTGTTACTAACACAGCAGAACTGGCAAGTCTTAATGATTATTCCTTAGGGGACGGGCCAGTTAGTCCAACTAATCAGTTTAAATAAAGTGTTGACAGTTTCTATGCCACAGATAGTCCTTTAAGCGTTACTAACATAGCAGAACTGGCAATGTTTTAGTTAAACTGACCAGTTTTAATGATTATCCCTTAGGAGACGGGCCAGTTAGTCCGAATGGCCAATTTAAATAAAGTCTGGACAGTTTCTATGTCACAGATAGTCGTTTAACTGTTACTAACATAGCAGAACTGCCAAATCTTAGTGATTATTCCTTAAGGGATGGGCCAGTTAGTCCAACTGGTCAGTTTAAATAAAGTTTTGACAGTTTCTATGTCACAGATAGTCCTTTAAGTGTTACTAACACAGCAGAACTGGCAAGTCTTAATGATCATCCCTTAGGGGACGGGCCAGTTAGTACAACTGGTCAGTTTAAATAAAGTGTTGACAGTTTCTATGTCACAGATAGTCCTTTAAGTGTTACTAACACAGCAGAACTAGCAGGTTTTAATGATTATTCCTTAGGGGACGGGCCAGTTAGTCCAACTAATCAGTTTAAATAAAGTTTTGACAGTTTCTATGCCACAGATAGTCCTTTAAGCGTTACTAACACAGCAGAACTAGCAAGTCTTAATGATTATTCCTTAGGGGACGGGCCAGTTAGTCCAAATGGCCAGTTTAAATAAAGTCTTGACAGTATCTATGCGACAGATAGTCGTTTAAATGTTACTAACATAGCAGAACTGCCAAATCTTACTGATTATCCCTTAAGGGATGGGCTAGTTAGTCCAACTGGTCAGTTTAAATAAAGTGTCGACAGTTTCTATGTCACAGGTAGTCCTTTAAGTTTTACTAAAACAGCAGAACTAGCAAGTCTTAATGATTATCCCTTATGGGACAGGCCAGTCAGTCCAACTGGCTAGTTTAAATAAAGTCTTGACAGTTTCTATGTCACAGATAGTCGTTTAAATGTTACTAACATAGCAGAACTGCCAAGTCTTAATGATTAACCCTTAAGGGATGGGCCAGTTAGTCCAACTGGTCAATTTAAATAAAGTGTCGACAGTTTCTATGTCACAGATAGTCCTTTAAGCATTACTAACTTAGCAGAACTGGCAATGTTTTAGTTAAACTGACCAGTTTTAATGATTATCCCTTAGGGGACGGGCCAGTTAGACCAACTGGTCAGTTTAAATAAAGTTTTGACAGTTTCTATGTCACAGATAGTCCTTTAAGTGTTACTAAAATAGCAGAACTGGCAATATTTTAGTTAAACTGACCAGTTTTAATGATTATCCCTTAGGAGACGGGCCAGTTAGTCCGAATGGCCAATTTAAATAAAGTCTCGACAGTTTCTATGTCACAGATAGTCGTTTAACTGTTACTAACATAGCAGAACTGCCAAATCTTAGTGATTATTCCTTAGGGGACGGGCCAGTTAGTCCAAATGGCCAGTTTAAATAAAGTCTTGACAGTATCTATGCGACAGATAGTCGTTTAAATGTTACTAACATAGCAGAACTGCCAAATCTTACTGATTATCCCTTAAGGGATGGGCTAGTTAGTCCAACTGGTCAGTTCAAATAAAGTGTCGACAGTTTCTATGTCACAGGTAGTCCTTTAAGTTTTACTAAAACAGCAGAACTAGCAAGTCTTAATGATTATAATCCCTTATGGGACAGGCCAGTCAGTCCAACTGGCTAGTTTAAATAAAGTCTTGACAGTTTCTATGTCACAGATAGTCGTTTAAATGTTACTAACATAGCAGAACTGCCAAGTCTTAATGATTAACCCTTAAGGGATGGGCCAGTTAGTCCAACTGGTCAATTTAAATAAAGTGTCGACAGTTTCTATGTCACAGATAGTCCTTTAAGCATTACTAACTTAGCAGAACTGGCAATGTTTTAGTTAAACTGACCAGTTTTAATGATTATCCCTTAGGGGACGGGCCAGTTAGACCAACTGGTCGGTTTAAAGAAAGTTTTGACAGTTTCTATGTAACAGATAGTCCTTTAAGTGTTACTAACACAGCAGAACTGGCAAGTCTTAATGATTATCCCTTAGGGGACGGGTCAGTTAGTCCAACTGATCAGTTTAAATAAAGTGTTGACAGTTTCTATGTCACAGATAGTCCTTTAAGTGTTACTAACACAGCAGAACTAGCAGGTTTTAATGATTATTCCTTAGGGGACGGGCCAGTTAGTCCAACTAATCAGTTTAAATAAAGTTTTGACAGTTTCTATGCCACAGATAGTCCTTTAAGCGTTACTAACATAGCAGAACTGGCAATGTTTTAGTTAAACTGACCAGTTTTAATGATTATCCCTTATGGGACGTGCCAGTGAGTCCAACTGGTCGGTTTAAATAAAGTTTTGACAGTTTCTATGCCACAGATAGTCCTTTAAGTATTACTAACATAGCAGAATTGGCAATATTTTAGTTAAACTGACCAGTTTTAATGATTATCCCTTAGGAGACGGGCCAGTTAGTCCAACTGGTTGGTTTAAATAAAGTTATGACAGTTTCTATGTCACAGATAGTCCTTTAAGTGTTACTAAAACAGCAGAACTAGAAAATCTTAATGATTATCCCATATGGGATGGGCCAGTTAGTCCAACTGGCTAGTTTAAATAAAGTCTCGACAGTTTCTATGTCACAGATATTCGTTTAACTGTTACTAACATAGCAGAACTGCCAAATCTTAGTGATTATCCCTTAAGGGATGGGCCAGTTAGTCCAACTGGTCAGTTTAAATAAAGTGTCGACAGTTTCTATGTCACAGGTAGTACTTTAAGTGTTACTAACACAGCAGAACTGCCAAGTCTTAATGATTATCCCTTAGGGGACGGGCCAGTTAGTCCAAATGGCCAGTTTAAATAAAGTCTTGACAGTATCTATGTGACAGATAGTCCTTTAGGTGTTACTAACATAGCAGAAATGGCAATGTAAACTGACCAGTTTTAATGATTATCCCTTAGGGGACGGGCCAGTTAGACCAACTGGTCAGTTTAAATAAAGTTTTGACAGTTTCTATGTCACAGATAGTCCTTTAAGTGTTACTAAAATAGCAGAACTGGCAATATTTTAGTTAAACTGACCAGTTTTAATGATTATCCCTTAGGAGACGGGCCAGTTAGTCCGAATGGCCAATTTAAATAAAGTCTGGACAGTTTCTATGTCACAGATAGTCGTTTAACTGTTACTAAGACAGCAGAACTAGAAAGTCTTAATGATTATATAACCCTTAGGGGACGGGTCAGTTAGTCCAACTGATCAGTTTAAATAAAGTGTTGACAGTTTCTATGTCACAGATAGTCCTTTAAGTGTTACTAACACAGCAGAACTAGCAGGTCTTAATGATTATTCCTTAGGGGAAGGGCCAGTTAGTCCAACTAATCAGTTTAAATAAAGTTTTGACAGTTTCTATGCCACAGATAGTCCTTTAAGCGTTACTAACATAGCAGAACTGGCAATGTTTTAGTTAAACTGACCAGTTTTAATGATTATCCCTTAGGGGACGGGCCAGTGAGTCCAACTGGTCGGTTTAAATAAAGTTTTGACAGTTTCTATGCCACAGATAGTCCTTTAAGTATTACTAACATAGCAGAATTGGCAATGTTTTAATTAAGCTGACCAGTTTTAATGATTATTCCTTAGGAGACGGGCCAGTTAGTCCAACTGGTCAGTTTAAATAAAGTTATGACAGTTTCTATGTCACAGATAGTCCTTTAAGTGTTACTAACATAGCAGAACTGCCAAATTTTAGTGATTATCCCTTAAGGGATGGGCCAGTTAGTCCAACTGGTCAGTTTAAATAAAGTGTCGACAGTTTCTATGTCACAGGTAGTCCTTTAAGTGTTACTAACACAGCAGAACTAGCAAGTCTTAATGATTATCCCTTAGGGGACGGGCCAGTTAGTCCAAATGGCCAGTTTAAATAAAGTCTTGACAGTATCTATGTGACAGATAGTCCTTTAGGTGTTACTAACATAGCAGTAAAAGGCAATGTTTTAGTTAAACTGACCAGTTTTAATGATTATCCCTTAGGGGACGGGCCAGTTAGACCAACTAGTCGGTTTAAATAAAGTTTGTTCACTATCTGTGACATAGAAACTGTCAAAACTTTTTTAAACCAACCAGTTGGACTAACTGACCCGTCGCCTAAGGGATAATCAATAAAACTGGTCAGTTTAATTAAAACATTGCCAGTTCTGCTATGTTAATAACGCTTAAAGGACTATCTGTGACATAGAAACTGTCAAAACTTTATTTAAACTGATTAGTTGGACTAACTGGCCCGTCCCCTAATGGATAATCATTAAGACTTGTTAGTTCTGCTGTGTTAGTAAAACTTAAAGGACTATCTGTGACATAGAAACTGTCGGCGCTTTATTTAAACTGACCAGTTGGACTAACTTGCCCATCCCCAAAGGGATAATCATTAAGACTAGCTAGTTTTGCTGTGTTAGTAACATTTAAACGACTATCTGTGACATAGAAACTGTCAAGACTTTATTTAAACTGACCAGTTGGACTAACTGGCCCATCCCTTAAGGGATAATCACTAAGATTTGGCACTTCTGCTATGTTAGTAACAGTTAAACGAATATCTGTGACATAGAAACTGTCGAGACTTTATTTAAACTAGCCAGTTGGACTAACTGGCCCGTCCCATATGGGATACTCATTAAGAGTTTCTAGTTCTGCTGTTTTAGTAACACTTAAAGGACTATCTGTGACATAGAAACTGTTGACACTTTATTTAAACTGACCAGTTTGACTAACTGGCCCATCCCTTAAGGGATAATCACTAAGACTTAGCAGTTTTGCTATGTTAGTAACAGTTAAACGACTACCTGTGACATAGAAATTGTCGAGACTGTATTTAAAATGGCCATTTTGACTAACTGGCCCGTCTCCTAAGGAATAATCATTAAAACTGGTCAGTTTAACTAAAATATTGCCAGTTCTGCTATGTTAGTAACACTTAAAGGACTATCTTTGACATATAAACCGTCAAAACTTTATTTAATCCGACCAGTTGGACTAACTGGCCCGTCCCCTCAGGGATAATCATTAAAACTAGTCAGTTAAACTAAAACATTGCAAGTTCTGCTATGTTAGTAACACTTAAAGGATTATCTGTGACATAGAAACTGTCGACACTTTATTGAAACTGACCATTTGGACTAACTGCCCCATCCCTTAAGGAATAATCACTAAATTTGGCAGTTCCGCTATGTTAGTAACAGTTAAACGACTATCTGTGACATAGAAATTGTCGAGACTTTATTTTAAATGGCCATTTGGACTAACTGGCCCATCTCCTAAGGGATAATCATTAAAACTGGCCAGTTTCACTAAAATATTGCCAGTTCTGCTATGTTAGTAACACTTAAAGGACTATCTGTGACATAGAAACCGTCAAAACTTTATTTAAACCGACCAGTTGGACTGACTGGCCCGTCCCCTAAGGGATAATCATTAAAACTGGTCAGTTTAACTAAATCATTGCCAGTTCTGCTATGTTAGTAACACTTAAAGGACTCTCTGTGACATAGAGACTGTCAAGACCTTATTAAAACTGATCAGTTGGACTAACTGGCCCATCCCTTATGGAATAATCAACAAGATTTGGCAGTTCTGCTATGTTAGTAACAGTTAAACGACTATCTGTGACATAGAAACTGTCGAGACTTTATTTAAATTGGCCATTCGGACTAACTGGCCCGTCTCCTAAGGGATAATCATTAAAACTGGTCAGTTTAACTGAAATATTGCCAGTTCTGCTATGTTAGTAACGCTTAAAGGACTATCTGTGACATAGAAACTATCAAAACTTTGTTTAGTTGGACGAACTGGCCCGTCCCCTAAGGAATAATCATTAAGACCTGCTTGTTCTGCTGTGTTAGTACAACTTAAAGGACTATCAGTGACATAGAGACTGTCAAGACCTTATTAAAACTGATCAGTTGGTCTAACTGGCCCGTCCCCTAAGGGATAGTCATTAAAACTGGTCAGTTTAACTAAAACATTGCCATTTCTGCTATGTTAGTAACACCTAAAGGACTTTCTGTCACATAGATACTGTCAAGACTTTATTTAAACTGGCCATTTGGACTAACTGGCCCGTCCCCTAAGGGATAATCATTAAGACTTGCTAGTTCTGCTGTGTTACCACCTAAAGGACTACCTGTGACATAGAAACTGTCGACACTTTATTTAAACTGACCGGTTGGACTAACTGGCCCATCCCTTAAGGAATAATCACTAAGATTTGGCAGTTCTGCTATGTTAGTAACAGTTAAACGAATATCTGTGACATAGAAACTGTTGAGACTTTATTTAAACTAGCCAGTTGGACTAACTGGCCCGTCCCATATGGAATAATCATTAAAACTTTCTAGTTCTGCTGTTTTAGTAAAACTTAAAGGACTACGCTGTCATAACTTTATTTAAACCGACCAGTTGGACTAACTGGCCCGTCTCCTAAGGGATAATCATTAAAACTGGTCTGTTTAACTAAAACATTGCCAATTCTGCTATGTTAGTATCCTATTTTCCATTTTTATTAATCAGTTACTAGATGAGGTTGAGAAAGCTGGGTATGGTATAATCATTAAGAATGATGTTAAGGTTGGGGGACTAATGTTTGCAGATGATTTTGTTGGTTTAACTACTAATGCGGAGGATTTACAAAAGTTGATTAATGTAGTACAAGGGTTTTGTAACAAATGGAGGTTGAAATCTAACATCAAAAAGAGTGCTGTTGTGGTATTTTCTAAGGTGGCTATTACAGATATGTGTGCGTGGAAGTGGGGAGATAACGTAATTCCAAGGGTTGTGAGTTACTGTTATTTGGGGATTGATTTCGCTGAAAATGGGTCATGGGATAGTCATGTGCAGAAGGTAATTAATAATGGAAAGAAAAGCTTAATCGATTGCACAAGTAATAGAAATATCAGTACAGTTGCAAGGAGGTTAGTTTCGGTGCTCCGTCCTTCTTTAGAGTATGGTAGTGAGGTGTGGGCTTGTAATAAACGGCAGACAGCTTCCTTAGAATCCATTCAGCTAGGAGCAGCTAAGAAGATACTTGGCTGCTCTTCCAAAACGTGTAATGAAGCAGTAAGGGGGGATATGGGGTTAGAGTCCTTGAAAGGGAGGAGGGATAGAAGCAAACTTTAAGTGGTGGTATAAAGTCAATAAGTTGGATATTGAGCGGTATCCTAGAGTACTATTAGATGCTGAGTGGGAAGTGAAACCATGTAGAGGTAGGCAAAGGAAAACTTGGATGAAAGTAATTAATGAATTGCTGCTGCAGTTAGATTTAGATAGCCAAGAGGTATTAGCTGCAGATAATATTAATTTGTTTTTAGATACGGTAGACGAAGCGTTGAGGGATAGAGAATACAAGGACTTTAATGACAGCTTGAATACTAAAGTTAAGTTGAATCTGTACAAGTCTTTCTGTAAGGAAATAGAATTCAAGAATTATTTGCAGGGGGTAGGTGATCCGGGTACAAGATTATTGTTTAAGTTTCGGTCAGGTACGAACGGTCTGAATGAAGAGTTAGGAAGACATAGGGGTAAAAATGATGATAGGCAGTGTAAATTATGCAGGGGTGAATGTGAGAGTGTGGTACATGTTCTCTGGGAGTGTCCAGCATATGACAGCATTAGAAATAATTTCATGGTAGAATTAGAAAATCTATTGGGGGGGAGGTTTGGGGAGTTTAGTACACTTGATAATTTTAATAAGGCAAGTTTTATTTTAGGATTTGAGAATTGGAACAGGGATGATTTTAAAGCATTATTAAAGCTAGTTAAGAGCTTTGTATTATTGATATGGGAGACTAGGAAGAAGGAATTGTATGGTGATCAGGATTGTGTGGTCTCTGGTTGTTCTTGCTCTTGTCCTCTGACTGGAGGTCTTACAAGCTCCGCCTGCGTCTGTGGGTGCGTGGTCAATGGCGTAAGCGCTACGGCAGCAACATGAGTATATTATTATTATTAGTAATACTTAAAGAACTATCTGTGGCATAGAAACTGTCAAAACTTTATTTAAACCTACCAGTTGGACTCACTGCCCCGTCCCCTAAGGGATAATCATTAAAACTGGTCAGTTTAACTAACAGTTCTGCTATGTTAGTTACGCTTAAAGGACTATCTGTGGCATAGAAACTGTCAAAACTTTGTTTAAACTGATTAGTTGGACTAACTGGCCCGTCCCCTAAGGAATAATCATTAAAACCTGCTAGTTCTGCTGTGTTAGTAACACTTAAAGGACTATCTGTGACATAGAAACTCTCAACACTTTATTTAAACTGATCAGTTGGACTAACTGACCCGTCCCCTAAGGGTTATATAATCATTAAGACTTGCTAGTTTTGCTGTGTTATAGTAACAGTTAAACGACTATCTGTGACATAGAAACTGTCCAGACTTTATTTAAATTGGCCATTCGGACTAACTGGCCCGTCTCCTAAGGGATAATCATTAAAACTGGTCAGTTTAACTAAAATATTGCCAGTTCTGCTATTTTAGTAACACTTAAAGGACTATCTGTGACATAGAAACTGTCCAAACTTTATTTAAACCGACCAGTTGGTCTAACTGGCCCGTCCCCTAAGGGATAATCATTAAAACTGGTCAGTTTAACTAAAACATTGCCTTTTACTGCTATGTTAGTAACACCTAAAGGACTATCTGTCACATAGATACTGTCAAGACTTTATTTAAACTGGCCATTTGGACTAACTGGCCCGTCCCCTAAGGGATAATCATTAAGACTTGCTAGTTCTGCTGTGTTAGTAACACTTAAAGGACTACCTGTGACATAGAAACTGTCGACACTTTATTTAAACTGACCAGTTGGACTAACTGGCCCATCCCTTAAGGGATAATCACTAAAATTTGGCAGTTCTGCTATGTTAGTAACACTTAAAGGACTTGATTAGTTGGACTAACTGGCCCTTCCCCTGAGGAATAATCATTAAGACTTGCTAGTTCTGCTGTCTTAGTAACAGTTAAACGACTATCTGTGACATAGAAACTGTCCAGACTTTATTTAAATTGGCCATTCGGACTAACTGGCCCGTCTCCTAAGGGATAATCATTAAAACTGGTCAGTTTAACTAAAATATTGCCAGTTCTGCTATTTTAGTAACACTTAAAGGACTATCTGTGACATAGAAACTGTCCAAACTTTATTTAAACCGACCAGTTGGTCTAACTGGCCCGTCCCTTAAGGGATAATCATTAAAACTGGTCAGTTTACATTGCCATTTCTGCTATGTTAGTAACACCTAAAGGACTATCTGTCACATAGATACTGTCAAGACTTTATTTAAACTGGCCATTTGGACTAACTGGCCCGTCCCCTAAGGGATAATCATTAAGACTTGCTAGTTCTGCTGTGTTAGTAACACTTAAAGGACTACCTGTGACATAGAAACTGTCGACACTTTATTTAAACTGACCAGTTGGACTAACTGGCCCATCCCTTAAGGGATAATCACTAAGATTTGGCAGTTCTGCTATGTTAGTAACAGTTAAACGAATATCTGTGACATAGAAACTGTCGAGACTTTATTTAAACTAGCCAGTTGGACTAACTGGCCCGTCCCATATGGGATAATCATTAAGACTTTCTAGTTCTACTGTTTTAGTAACACTTAAAGGACTATCTGTGACATAGAAACTGTCATAACTTTATTTAAACCGACCAGTTGGACTAACTGGCCCGTCTCCTAAGGGATAATCATTAAAACTGGTCAGTTTAACTAAAACATTGCCAATTCTGCTATGTTAGTAATACTTAAAGGACTATCTGTGGCATAGAAACTGTCAAAACTTTATTTAAACCGACCAGTTGGACTTACTGGCACGTCCCCTAAGGGATAATCATTAAAACTGGTCAGTTTAACTAAAACATTGCCAGTTCTGCTATGTTAGTAACGCTTAAAGGACTATCTGTGGCATAGAAACTGTCAAAACTTTATTTAAACTGATTAGTTGGACTAACTGGCCCGTCCCCTAAGGAATAATCATTAAAACCTGCTAGTTCTGCTGTGTTAGTAACACTTAAAGGACTATCTGTGACATAGAAACTGTCAACACTTTATTTAAACTGATCAGTTGGACTAACTGACCCGTCCCCTAAGGGATGATCATTAAGACTTGCCAGTTCTGCTATGTTAGTAACACCTAAAGGACTATCTGTCACATAGATACTGTCAAGACTTTATTTAAACTGGCCATTTGGACTAACTGGCCCGTCCCCTAAGGGATAATCATTAAGACTTGCTAGTTCTGCTGTGTTAGTAACACTTAAAGGACTACCTGTGACATAGAAACTGTCGACACTTTATTTAAACTGACCAGTTGGACTAACTGGCCCATCCCTTAAGGGATAATCACTAAGATTTGGCAGTTCTGCTATGTTAGTAACAGTTAAACGAATATCTGTGACATAGAAACTGTCGAGACTTTATTTAAACTAGCCAGTTGGACTAACTGGCCCATCCCATATGGGATAATCATTAAGATTTTCTAGTTCTGCTGTTTTAGTAACACTTAAAGGACTATCTGTGACATAGAAACTGTCATAACTTTATTTAAACCGACCAGTTGGACTAACTGGCCCGTCTCCTAAGGGATAATCATTAAAACTGGTCAGTTTAACTAAAACATTGCCAATTCTGGTATGTTAGTAATACTTAAAGGACTATCTGTGGCATAGAAACTGTCAAAACTTTATTTAAACCGACCAGTTGGACTAACTGGCCCGTCCCCTAAGGGATAATCATTAAAACTGGTCAGTTTACATTGCCATTTCTGCTATGTTAGTAACACCTAAAGGACTATCTGTCACATAGATACTGTCAAGACTTTATTTAAACTGGCCATTTGGACTAACTGGCCCGTCCCCTAAGGGATAATCATTAAGACTTGCTAGTTCTGCTGTGTTAGTAACACATAAAGGACTATCTGTGACATAGAAACTGTCGGCACTTTATTTAAACTGACCAGTTGGACTAACCGGCCCATCCCTTAAGGGATAATCACTAAGATTTGGCAGTTCTGCTATGTTAGTAACAGTTAAACGAATATCTGTGACATAGAAACTGTCGAGACTTTATTTAAACTAGCCAGTTGGACTAACTGACCCATCCCATATGGGATAATCATTAAGACTTTCTAGTTCTGCTGTTTTAGTAACACTTAAAGGACTATCTGTGACATAGAAGCTGTCATAACTTTATTTAAAGCGACCAGTTGGACTAACTGGCCCGTCTCCTAAGGGATAATCATTAAAACTGGTCAGTTTAACTAAAACATTGCCAATTCTGCTATGTTAGTAATACTTAAAGGACTATCTGTGGCATAGAAACTGTCAAAACTTTATTTAAACCGACCAGTTGGACTCACTGGCACGTCCCCTAAGGGATAATCATTAAAACTGGTCAGTTTAACTAAAACATTGCCAGTTCTGCTATGTTAGTAACACTTAAAGGACTATCTGTGGCATAGAAACTGTCAAAACTTTATTTAAACTGATTAGTTGGACTAACTGGCCCGTCCCCTAAGGAATAATCATTAAAACCTGCTAGTTCTGCTGTGTTAGTAACACTTAAAGGACTATCTGTGACATAGAAACTGTCAACACTTTATTTAAACTGATCAGTTGGACTAACTGACCCGTCCCCTAAGGGATAATCATTAAGACTTGCCAGTTCTGCTGTGTTAGTAACACTTAAAGGACTATCTGTTGCATAGAAACTGTCAAAACTTTATTTAAACTGACCAGTTGGACTAACTGGCCCATCCCTTAAGGAATAATCACTAAGATTTGGCAGTTCTGCTATGTTAGTAACAGTTAAACGACTATCTGTGACATAGAAACTGTCCAGACTTTATTTAAATTGGCCATTCGGACTAACTGGCCCGTCTCCTAAGGGATAATCATTAAAACTGGTCAGTTTAACTAAAATATTGCCAGTTCTGCTATTTTAGTAACACTTAAAGGACTATCTGTGACATAGAAACTGTCCAAACTTTATTTAAACCGACCAGTTGGTCTAACTGGCCCGTCCCCTAAGGGATAATCATTAAAACTGGTCAGTTTAACTAAAACATTGCCTTTTACTGCTATGTTAGTAACACCTAAAGGACTATCTGTCACATAGATACTGTCAAGACTTTATTTAAACTGGCCATTTGGACTAACTGGCCCGTCCCCTAAGGGATAATCATTAAGACTTGCTAGTTCTGCTGTGTTAGTAACACTTAAAGGACTATCTGTGACATAGAAACTGTCGACACTTTATTTAAACTGACCAGTTGGACTAACTGGCCCATCCCTTAAGGGATAATCATTAAGATTTGGCAGTTCTGCTATGTTAGTAACACTTAAAGGACTATCTGTGACATAGAAACTGTCATAACTTTATTTAAACCGACCAGTTGGACTAACTGGCCCGTCTCCTAAGGGATAATCATTAGAACTGGTCAGTTTAACTAAAACATTGCCAATTCTGCTATGTTAGTAATACTTAAAGGACTATCTGTGGCATAGAAACTGTCAAAACTTTATTTAAACCGACCAGTTGGACTCACTGGCACGTCCCCTAAGGGATAATCATTAAAACTGGTCAGTTTAACTAAAACATTGCCAGTTCTGCTATGTTAGTAACGCTTAAAGGACTATCTGTGGCATAGAAACTGTTAAAACTTTATTTAAACTGATTAGTCGGACTAACTGGCCCGTCCCCTAAGGAATTAATCATTAAAACCTGCTAGTTCTGCTGTGTTAGTAACACTTAAAGGACTATCTGTGACATAGAAACTGTCAACACTTTATTTAAACTGATCAGTTGGACTAACTGACCCGTCCCCTAAGGGATGATCATTAAGACTTGCCAGTTCTGCTGTGTTAGTAACACTTAAAGGACTATCTGTTACATAGAAACTGTCAAAACTTTATTTAAACTGACCAGTTGGACTAACTGGCCCATCCCGTAAGGAATAATCACTAAGATTTGGCAGTTCTGCTATGTTAGTAACAGTTAAACGACTATCTGTGATATAGAAACTGTCCAGACTTTATTTAAATTGGCCATTCGGACTAACTGGCCCGTCTCCTAAGGGATAATCATTAAAACTGGTCAGTTTAACTAAAATATTGCCAGTTCTGCTATTTTAGTAACACTTAAAGGACTATCTGTGACATAGAAACTGTCAAAACTTTATTTAAACTGACCAGTTGGACTAACTGGCCCATCCCTTAAGGAATAATCACTAAGATTTGGCAGTTCTGCTATGTTAGTAACAGTTAAACGACTATCTGTGATATAGAAACTGTCCAGACTTTATTTAAATTGGCCATTCGGACTAACTGGCCCGTCTCCTAAGGGATAATCATTAAAACTGGTCAGTTTAACTAAAATATTGCCAGTTCTGCTATTTTAGTAACACTTAAAGGACTATCTGTGACATAGAAACTGCCAAAACTTTATTTAAACTGACCAGTTGGTCTAACTGGACCGTACCCTAAGGGATAATCATTAAAACTGGTCAGCTTAACTAAAACATTGCCAATTCTGCTATGTTAGTAATACTTAAAGGACTATCTGTGGCATAGAAACTGTCAAAACTTTATTTAAACCGACCAGTTGGACTAACTGGCCCGTCTCCTAAGGGATAATCATTAAAACTGGTCAGTTTAACTAAAACATTGCCAATTCTGCTATGTTAGTAATACTTAAAGGACTATCTGTGGCATAGAAACTGTCAAAACTTTATTTAAACCGACCAGTTGGACTCACTGGCCCGTCCCCTAAGGGATAATCATTAAAACTGGTCAGTTTAACTAAAACATTGCCAGTTCTGCTATGTTAGTAACGCTTAAAGGACTATCTGTGGCATAGAAACTGTCAAAACTTTATTTAAACTGATTAGTTGGACTAACTGGCCCTTCCCCTGAGGAATAATCATTAAGACCTGCTAGTTCTGCTGTGTTAGTAACACTTAAAGGACTATCTGTGACATAGAAACTGTCAACACTTTATTTAAACTGATCAGTTGGACTAACTGACCCGTCCCCTAAGGGTTATATAATCATTAAGACTTGCTAGTTCTGCTGTCTTAGTAACAGTTAAACGACTATCTGTGACATAGAAACTGTCCAGACTTTATTTAAATTGGCCATTCGGACTAACTGGCCCGTCTCCTAAGGGACAATCATTAAAACTGGTCAGTTTAACTAAAATATTGCCAGTTCTGCTATTTTAGTAACACTTAAAGGACTATCTGTGACATAGAAACTGTCCAAACTTTATTTAAACCGACCAGTTGGTCTAACTGGCCCGTCCCCTAAGGGATAATCATTAAAACTGGTCACTTTACATTGCCATTTCTGCTATGTTAGTAACACCTAAAGGACTATCTGTCACATAGATACTGTCAAGACTTTATTTAAACTGGCCATTTGGACTAACTGGCCCGTCCCCTAAGGGATAATCATTAAGACTTGCTAGTTCTGCTGTGTTAGTAACACTTAAAGGACTACCTGTGACATAGAAACTGTCGACACTTTATTTAAACTGACCAGTTGGACTAACTAGCCCATCCCTTAAGGGATAAACTGTAAGATTTGGCAGTTCTGCTATGTTAGTAACATTTAAACGACTATCTGTCGCATAGATACTGTCAAGACTTTATTTAAACTGGCCATTTGGACTAACTGGCCCGTCCCCTAAGGGATAATCATTAAGACTTGCTAGTTCTGCTATGTTAGTAACGCTTAAAGGACTATCTGTGGCATAGAAACTGTCAAAACTTTATTTAAACTGATTAGTTGGACTAACTGGCCCTTCCCCTGAGGAATAATCATTAAGACCTGCTAGTTCTGCTGTGTTAGTAACACTTAAAGGACTATCTGTGACATAGAAACTGTCAACACTTTATTTAAACTGATCAGTTGGACTAACTGACCCGTCCCCTAAGGGTTATATAATCATTAAGACTTGCTAGTTCTGCTGTCTTAGTAACAGTTAAACGACTATCTGTGACATAGAAACTGTCCAGACTTTATTTAAATTGGCCATTCGGACTAACTGGCCCGTCTCCTAAGGGACAATCATTAAAACTGGTCAGTTTAACTAAAATATTGCCAGTTCTGCTATTTTAGTAACACTTAAAGGACTATCTGTGACATAGAAACTGTCCAAACTTTATTTAAACCGACCAGTTGGTCTAACTGGCCCGTCCCCTAAGGGATAATCATTAAAACTGGTCACTTTACATTGCCATTTCTGCTATGTTAGTAACACCTAAAGGACTATCTGTCACATAGATACTGTCAAGACTTTATTTAAACTGGCCATTTGGACTAACTGGCCCGTCCCCTAAGGGATAATCATTAAGACTTGCTAGTTCTGCTGTGTTAGTAACACTTAAAGGACTACCTGTGACATAGAAACTGTCGACACTTTATTTAAACTGACCAGTTGGACTAACTAGCCCATCCCTTAAGGGATAAACTGTAAGATTTGGCAGTTCTGCTATGTTAGTAACATTTAAACGACTATCTGTCGCATAGATACTGTCAAGACTTTATTTAAACTGGCCATTTGGACTAACTGGCCCGTCCCCTAAGGGATAATCATTAAGACTTGCTAGTTCTGCTGTGTTAGTAACACTTAAAGGACTACCTGTGACATAGAAACTGTCCAAACTTTATTTAAACCGACCAGTTGGTCTAACTGGCCCGTCCCCTAAGGGATAATCATTAAAACTGGTCACTTTACATTGCCATTTTTGCTATGTTAGTAACACCTAAAGGACTATCTGTCGCATAGATACTGTCAAGACTTTATTTAAACTGGCCATTTGGACTAACTGGCCCGTCCCCTAAGGGATAATCATTAAGACTTGCTAGTTCTGCTGTCTTAGTAACACTTAAAGGACTACCTGTGACATAGAAACTGTCAAGACTTTATTTAAACTGACCAGTTGGACTAACTAGCCCATCCCTTAAGGGATAAACTGTAAGATTTGGCAGTTCTGCTATGTTAGTAACATTTAAACGACTATCTGTCGCATAGATACTGTCAAGACTTTATTTAAACTGGCCATTTGGACTAACTGGCCCGTCCCCTAAGGGATAATCATTAAGACTTGCTAGTTCTGCTGTGTTAGTAACACTTAAAGGACTACCTGTGACATAGAAACTGTCGACACTTTATTTAAACTGACCAGTTGGACTAACTGGCCCATCCCTTAAGGGATAATCACTAAGATTTGGCAGTTCTGCTATGTTAGTAACAGTTAAACGAATATCTGTGACATAGAAACTGTCGAGACTTTATTTAAACTAGCCAGTTGGACTAACTGACCCATCCCATATGGGATAATCATTAAGACTTTCTAGTTCTGCTGTTTTAGTAACACTTAAAGGACTATCTGTGACATAGAAGCTGTCATAACTTTATTTAAAGCGACCAGTTGGACTAACTGGCCCGTCTCCTAAGGGATAATCATTAAAACTGGTCAGTTTAACTAAAACATTGCCAATTCTGCTATGTTAGTAATACTTAAAGGACTATCTGTGGCATAGAAACTGTCAAAACTTTATTTAAACCGAACAGTTGGACTCACTGGCACGTCCCCTAAGGGATAATCATTAAAACTGGTCAGTTTAACTAAAACATTGCCAGTTCTGCTATGTTAGTAACGCTTAAAGGACTATCTGTGGCATAGAAACTGTCAAAACTTTATTTAAACTGATTAGTCGGACTAACTGGCCCGTCCCCTAAGGAATAATCATTAAAACCTGCTAGTTCTGCTGTGTTAGTAACACTTAAAGGACTATCTGTGACATAGAAACTGTCAACACTTTATTTAAACTGATCAGTTGGACTAACTGACCCGTCCCCTAAGGGATGATCATTAAGACTTGCCAGTTCTGCTGTGTTAGTAACACTTAAAGGACTATCTGTTACATAGAAACTGTCAAAACTTTATTTAAACTGACCAGTTGGACTAACTGGCCCATCCCTTAAGGAATAATCACTAAGATTTGGCAGTTCTGCGATGTTAGTAACAGTTAAACGACTATCTGTGATATAGAAACTGTCGAGACTTTATTTAAATTGGCCATTCGGACTAACTGGCCCGTCTCCTAAGGGATAATCATTAAAACTGGTCAGTTTAACTAAAATATTGCCAGTTCTGCTATTTTAGTAACACTTAAAGGACTATCTGTGACATAGAAACTGTCAAAACTTTATTTAAACTGACCAGTTGGTCTAACTGGCCCGTCCCCTAAGGGATAATCATTAAAACTGGTCAGTTTAACTAAAACATTGCCAGTTCTGCTAAGTTAGTAATGCTTAAAGGACTATCTGTGACATAGAAACTGTCGACACTTTATTTAAATTGACCAGTTGGACTAACTGGCCCATCCCTTAAGGGTTAATCATTAAGACTTGGCAGTTCTGCTATGTTAGTAACATTTAAACGACTATCTGTGACATAGAAACTGTCAAGACTTTATTTAAACTAGCCAGTTGGACTGACTGGCCTGTCCCATAAGGGATAATCATTAAGACTTGCTAGTTCTGCTGTTTTAGTAACACTTAAAGGACTACCTGTGACATAGAAACTGTCGACACTTTATTTAAACTGACCAGTTGGACTAACTAGCCCATCTCTTAAGGGATAATCAGTAAGATTTGGCAGTTCTGCTATGTTAGTAACATTTAAACGACTATCTGTCGCATAGATACTGTCAAGACTTTATTTAAACTGGCCATTTGGACTAACTGGCCCGTCCCCTAAGGAATAATCATTAAGACTTGCTAGTTCTGCTGTGTTAGTAACACTTAAAGGACTATCTGTGACATAGAAACTGTCATAACTTTATTTAAACCGACCGGTTGGACTAACTGGCCCTTCTCCTAAGGGATAATCATTAAAACTGGTCAGTTTAACTAAAACATTGTCAATTCTGGTATGTTAGTAATACTTAAAGGACTATCTGTGGCATAGAAACTGTCAAAACTTTATTTAAACCGACCAGTTGGACTCACTGGCCCGTCCCCTAAGGAATAATCATTAAAACTGGTCAAAACATTGCCAGTTCTGCTATGTTAGTAACGCTTAAAGGACTATCTGTGGCATAGAAACTGTCAACACTTTATTTAAACTGATCAGTTGGACTAACTGACCCGTCCCCTAAGGGTTATATAATCATTAAAACTTCCTAGTTCTGCTGTGTTAGTAACAGTTAAACGACTATCTGTGACATAGAAACTGTCCAGACTTTATTTAAATTGGCCATTCGGACTAACTGGCCCGTCTCCTAAGGGATAATCATTAAAACTGGTCAGTTTAACTAAAATATTGCCAGTTCTGCTATTTTAGTAACACTTAAAGGACTATCTGTGACATAGAAACTGTCTGTGAAGTGTTACTAACATACCAAAACAGGCAATATTTTAACCAGCTTTAATGATTATCCTTTAGGAGACGGGCCAGTTAGTCCAAATGGCCAGTTTAAATAAAGTCTCAACAGTTTCTATGTCACAGATAGTCGTTTAACTGTTACTAACATAGCAGAACTGCCAAATCTTAGTGATTATTCCTTAAGGGATGGGCCAGTTAGTCCAACTGTTCAGTTTAAATAAAGTGCTGACAGTTTCTATGTCACAGATAGTCCTTTAAGTTTTACCAACACAGCAGAACTAACAAGTCTTAATGATTATCCCTTAGTGGACGGGCCAGTTAGTCCAAATGGCCAGTTTAAATAAAGTCTCGACAGTTTCTATGTCACAGATAGTCGTTTTAATGTTACTAACATAGCAGAACTGCAAAGTCTTAAAAATTATCCCTTAAGGGATGGGCCAGTTAGTCCAACTGGTCAGTTGAAATAAAGTATCGACTTGTTTCTATGTCACAGATAGTCCTTTAAGTGTTACTAACACAGCAGAACTAGCGGGTCTTAATGATTATTCCTTAGGGGACGGGCCAGTTAGTCCAACTAAATAAAGTTTTGACAGTTTCTATGTCACAGATATTCCTTTAAGCGTTACTAACATAGAAGAACTGGTATTATTTTAGTTAAACTCGCCAGTTTTAATGATTATCCCTTAGGAGATGGGCCAGTTAGTCCAAATGGCCAGTTTAAATAAAGTCTCAACAGTTTCTATGTCACAGATAGTCCTTTAAGTTTTACTAACACAGCAGAACTAGCAAGTTTTAATGGTTATCCCTTAGGGGACGGCCAGTTAGTCCAAATGGTCAGTTTAAATAAAGTCTCGACAGTTTCTATGTCACAGATAGTCGTTTAAATGTTACTAACACAGCAGAACTAGCAGGTCTTAATGATTATTTCTTAGGGGACGGGCCAGTTAGTCCAAGTAATCAGTTTAAATAAAGTTTTGACAGTTTCTATGTCACAGATAGTCCTTTAAGTGTTACTATAATAGCAGAACTGGCAATGTTTTAGTTAAACTGACCAGTTTTAATGATTATCCCTTAGGGGACAAGCCAGTTAGTCCAACTGGTCGGTTTAAATAAAGTTTTGACAGTTTCTATGCCACAGATAGTCCTTTAAGCGTTACTAACATTGCAGAACTGGCAATGTAACTGACCAGTTTTAATGATTATCCCTTAGGGGGCGGTCAGTTGGTCGGTTTAAAATAAAGTTTTGACAGTTTCTATGCCACAGATAGTCCTTTAAGTATTACTAACATAGCAGAACTGGCAATGTTTTAGTTAAACTGACCAGTTTTAATGATTATCCCTTAGGAGACGGGCCAGTTAGTCCAAATAAATGGCCAGTTTAAATAAAGTCTCGACAGTTTCTATGTCATAGATAGTCCTTTAAGCTTTACTAACACAGCAGAACTAGCAAGTCTTAATGATTATCCCTTAGGGGACGGGCCAGTTAGTCCAAGTGGCCAGTTTAAATAAAGTTTCGACAGTTTCTATGTCACAGATAGTCTTTTAAGTTTTACTAACACAGCAGAACTAGCAAGTCTTAATGATTATCCCTTAGGGGACGGGCCAGTTAGTCCAACGAATCAGTTTAAATACAGTTTCTATGTCACAGATAGTCCTTTAAGCGTTACTAACATAGCAGAACTGGCAATGTTTTAATTAAACTGACCAGTTTTAATGATTATCCCTTAGGGGACGGGCCAGTTAGTCCAACTGATCGGTTTAAATAAAGTTTTGACAGTTTCTATTTCACAGATAGTCCTTTAAGTGTTACTAACATACCAAAACAGGCAATATTTAAGTTAAACTGACCAGTTTTAATGATTATCCCTTAGGAGACGGGCCAGTTAGTCCAAATGGCCAGTTTAAATAAAGTCTCAACAGTTTCTATGTCACAGATAGTCCTTTAAGCGTTACTATAATAGCAGAACTGACAATGTTTTAGTTAAACTGACCAGTTTTAATGATTATCCCTTAGGGGACGGCCCAGTTAGTCCAACTGGTCGGTTTAAATAAAGTTTTGACAGTTTCTATGCCACAGATAGTCCTTTAAGTATTACTAACATAGCAGAACTGGCAATGTTTTAGTTAAACTGACCAGTTTTAATGATTATCCCTTAGGAGACGGGGCAGTTTGTCCAAATGGCCAGTTTAAATAAAGTCTGGATAGTTTCTATGTCACAGATAGTCGTTTTAATGTTACTAACATAGCAGAACTGCAAAGTCTTAAAAATTATCCCTTAAGGGATGGGCCAGTTAGTCCAACTGGTCAGTTGAAATAAAGTGTCGACCTGTTTCTATGTCACAGATAGTCCTTTAAGTGTTACTAACACAGCAGAACTAACAAGTCTTAATGATTATCCATTAGGGGACGGGCCAGTTAGTCCAACTAATCAGTTTAAATAAAGTTTTGACAGTTTCTATGTCACAGATAGTCCTTTAAGCGTTACTAACATAGCAGAACTGGCAATGTTTTAATTAAACTGACCAGTTTTATTGATTATCCCTTAGGCGACGGGTCAGTTAGTCCAACTGGTTGGTTTAAAAAAGTTTTGACAGTTTCTATGTCACAGATAGTCCTTTAAGTGTTACTAACATACCAAAACAGGCAATATTTTAACCAGCTTTAATGATTATCCTTTAGGAGACGGGCCAGTTAGTCCAAATGGCCAGTTTAAATAAAGTCTCAACAGTTTCTATGTCACAGATAGTCGTTTAACTGTTACTAACATAGCAGAACTGCCAAATCTTAGTGATTATCCCTTAAGGGATGGGCCAGTTAGTCCAACTGTTCAGTTTAAATAAAGTGCCGACAGTTTCTATGTCACAGATAGTCCTTTAAGTTTTAATAACACAGCAGAACTAAAAGGTCTTAATGATTATCCCTTAGTGGACGGGCCAGTTAGTCCAAATGGCCAGTTTAAATAAAGTCTGGACAGTTTCTATGTCACAGATAGTCGTTTTAATGTTACTAACATAGCAGAACTGCAAAGTCTTAAAAATTATCCCTTAAGGGATGGGCCAGTTAGTCCAACTGGTCAGTTGAAATAAAGTGTCGACTTGTTTCTATGTCACAGATAGTCCTTTAAGTGTTACTAACACAGCAGAACTAGCGGGTCTTAATGATTATTCCTTAGGGGACGGGCCAGTTAGTCCAACTAAATAAAGTTTTGACAGTTTCTATGTCACAGATATTCCTTTAAGCGTTACTAACATAGAAGAACTGGTATTATTTTAGTTAAACTCGCCAGTTTTAATGATTATCCCTTAGGAGATGGGCCAGTTAGTCCAAATGGCCAGTTTAAATAAAGTCTCAACAGTTTCTATGTCACAGATAGTCCTTTAAGTTTTACTAACACAGCAGAACTAGCAAGTTTTAATGGTTATCCCTTAGGGGACGGCCAGTTAGTCCAAGTAATCAGTTTAAATAAAGTTTTGACAGTTTCTATGTCACAGATAGTCCTTTAAGTGTTACTATAATAGCAGAACTGGCAATGTTTTAGTTAAACTGACCAGTTTTAATGATTATCCCTTAGGGGACAAGCCAGTTAGGCTAAATAAAGTTTTGACAGTTTCTATGTCACAGATATTCCTTTAAGCGTTACTAACATAGAAGAACTGGTATTATTTTAGTTAAACTCGCCAGTTTTAATGATTATCCCTTAGGAGATGGGCCAGTTAGTCCAAATGGCCAGTTTAAATAAAGTCTCAACAGTTTCTATGTCACAGATAGTTAACGCTGGTCGGTTTAAATAAAGTTTTGACAGTTTCTATGCCACAGATAGTCCTTTAAGCGTTACTAACATTGCAGAACTGGCAATGTAACTGACCAGTTTTAATGATTATCCCTTAGGGGGCGGTCAGTTGGTCGGTTTAAAATAAAGTTTTGACAGTTTCTATGCCACAGATAGTCCTTTAAGTATTACTAACATAGCAGAACTGGCAATGTTTTAGTTAAACTGACCAGTTTTAATGATTATCCCTTAGGAGACGGGCCAGTTAGTCCAAATAAATGGCCAGTTTAAATAAAGTCTCGACAGTTTCTATGTCATAGATAGTCCTTTAAGCTTTACTAACACAGCAGAACTAGCAAGTCTTAATGATTATCCCTTAGGGGACGGGCCAGTTAGTCCAAGTGGCCAGTTTAAATAAAGTTTCGACAGTTTCTATGTCACAGATAGTCTTTTAAGTTTTACTAACACAGCAGAACTAGCAAGTCTTAATGATTATCCCTTAGGGGACGGGCCAGTTAGTCCAACTAATCAGTTTAAATAAAGTTTTGACAGTTTCTATGTCACAGATAGTCCTTTAAGCGTTACTAACATAGCAGAACTGGCAATGTTTTAATTAAACTGACCAGTTTTAATGATTATCCCTAAGGGGACGGGCCAGTTAGTCCAACTGATCGGTTTAAATAAAGTTTTGACAGTTTCTATGTCACAGATAGTCCTTTAAGTGTTACTAACATACAAAAACAGGCAATATTTTAGTTAAACTGACCAGTTTTAATGATTATCCCTTAGGAGACGGGCCAGTTAGTCCAAATGGCCAGTTTAAATAAAGTCTCAACAGTTTCTATGTCACAGATAGTCCTTTAAGCGTTACTATAATAGCAGAACTGACAATGTTTTAGTTAAACTGACCAGTTTTAATGATTATCCCTTAGGGGACGGCCCAGTTAGTCCAACTGGTCGGTTTAAATAAAGTTTTGACAGTTTCTATGCCACAGATAGTCCTTTAAGTATTACTAACATAGCAGAACTGGCAATGTTTTAGTTAAACTGACCAGTTTTAATGATTATCCCTTAGGAGACGGGCCAGTTAGTCCAAATGGCCAGTTTAAATAAAGTCTGGACAGTTTCTATGTCACAGATAGTCGTTTTAATGTTACTAACATAGCAGAACTGCAAAGTCTTAAAAATTATCCCTTAAGGGATGGGCCAGTTAGTCCAACTGGTCAGTTGAAATAAAGTGTCGACCTGTTTCTATGTCACAGATAGTCCTTTAAGTGTTACTAACACAGCAGAACTAGCGGGTCTTAATGATTATTCATTAGGGGACGGGCCAGTTAGTCCAACTAAATAAAGTTTTGACAGTTTCTATGTCACAGATATTCCTTTAAGCGTTACTAACATAGAAGAACTGGTATTATTTTAGTTAAACTCGCCAGTTTTAATGATTATCCCTTAGGAGATGGGCCAGTTAGTCCAAATGGCCAGTTTAAATAAAGTCTCAACAGTTTCTATGTCACAGATAGTCCTTTAAGTTTTACTAACACAGCAGAACTAGCAAGTTTTAATGGTTATCCCTTAGGGGACGGGCCAGTTAGTCCAAATGGTCAGTTTAAATAAAGTCTCGACAGTTTCTATGTCACAGATAGTCGTTTAAATGTTACTAACACAGTAGAACTAGCAGGTCTTCATGATTATTCCTTAGGGGACGGGCCAGTTAGTCCAAGTAATCAGTTTAAATAAAGTTTTGACAGTTTCTATGTCACAGATAGTCCTTTAAGTGTTACTATAATAGCAGAACTGGCAATGTTTTAGTTAAACTGACCAGTTTTAATGATTATCCCTTAGGGGACAAGCCAGTAGAGTCCAACTGGTCGGTTTAAATAAAGTTTTGACAGTTTCTATGCCACAGATAGTCCTTTAAGTATTACTAACATAGCAGAACTGGCAATGTTTTAGTTAAACTGACCAGTTTTAATGATTATCCCTTAGGAGACGGGCCAGTTAGTCCAAATAAATGGCCAGTTTAAATAAAGTCTCGACAGTTTCTATGTCATAGATAGTCCTTTAAGCTTTACTAACACAGCAGAACTAGCAAGTCTTAATGATTATCCCTTAGGGGACGGGCCAGTTAGTCCAAGTGGCCAGTTTAAATAAAGTTTCGACAGTTTCTATGTCACAGATAGTCCTTTAAGTTTTACTAACACAGCAGAACTAGCAAGTCTTAATGATTATCCCTTAGGGGACGGGCCAGTTAGTCTAACTAATCAGTTTAAATAAAGTTTTGACAGTTTCTATGTCACAGATAGTCCTTTAAGCGTTACTAACATAGCAGAACTGGCAATGTTTTAATTAAACTGACCAGTTTTAATGATTATCCCTTAGGGGACGGGCCAGTTAGTCCAATTGATCGTTTTAAATAAAGTTTTGACAGTTTCTATGTCACAGATAGTCCTTTAAGTGTTACTAACATACCAAAACAGGCAATATTTAAGTTAAACTGACCAGTTTTAATGATTATCCCTTAGGAGACGGGCCAGTTAGTCCAAATGGCCAGTTTAAATAAAGTCTCAACAGTTTCTATGTCACAGATAGTCCTTTAAGTATTACTAACATAGCAGAACTGGCAATGTTTTATTTAAACTGACCAGTTTTAATGATTATCCCTTAGGAGACGGGCCAGTTAGTCCAAATGGCCAGTTTAAATAAAGTCTCGACAGTTTCTATGTCACAGATAGTCCTTTAAGCTTTACTAACACAGCAGAACTAGCAAGTCTTAATGATTATCCCTTAGGGGACGGGCCAGTTAGTCCAAATGGCCAGTTTAAATAAAGTTTCGACAGTTTCTATGTCACAGATAGTCCTTTAAGTTTTACTAATACAGCAGAACTAGCAAGTCTTAATGATTATCCCTTAGGGGACGGGCCAGTTAGTCCAAATGGCCAGTTTAAATAAAGTCTCCATAGTTTCTATGTCACAGATAGTCGTTTAACTGTTACTAACATAGCAGAACTGCCAAATCTTAGTGATTATCCCTTAAGGGATGGGCCAGTCAGTCCAATTGGTCCGTTTAAATAAAGTGTCGACAGTTTCTATGTCACAGATAGGCTTTAAGTGCTACTAACACAGCAGAACTGGCAAGTCTTAATGAATATCCCGTAGGGGACAGACCAGTTAGTCCAAATGATCAATTTAAATACAGTTTTGACAGTTTCTATGTCACAGATAGTCCTTTAAGTGGTACTAACATAGCAGAACTGGCAATGTTTTACCAATCTTAATGATTATCCCTTAGGGGACGGACCAGTTAGTCCAACAGGCCAGTTTAAACAAAGTCTTGACAGTTTCTATGTCACAAATAGTCCTATAAGTATTACTAACACAGCAGAACTAGCAAGTCTTAATGATTATCCCTCAGGGGACGGGACAGTTAGTCCAACTGATAAGTTTAAACATAGTTTTGATAGTTTCTATATAGCAGAACTGGTAATGTTTTAGTTAAACTGACCAGTTTTAATGATTATCCCTCAGTTTCAATAAAGTGTCGACAGTTTCTATGTCACAGATAATCCTTTAAGTGTTAACAACACAGCAGAACTAGCAAGTCTTAATGATTATTCCTTAGGGGATGGGCCAGTTAGTCCAACTGATCAGTTTTAATAAACTGTTTCTATGTCACAGATAGTCGTTTAACTGTTACTAACATAGCAGAACTGCTAAGTCTTAGTGATTATCCCTTAAGGGATGGGCCAGTTAGTCAAACTGGTCAGTTTAAATAAAGTGTCGACAGTTTCTATGTCACAGATAGTCCTTTAAGTGTTACTAAAACAGGAGAATTAGAAACTCTTAATGATTATCCCATATGGGACGGGCCAGTTAGTCCAACTGGCTAGTTTAAATAAAGTCTCGACAGTTTCTATGTCACAGATATTCGTTTAACTGTTACTAACATAGCAGAAGTGCCAAATCTTAGTGATTATCCCTTAAGGGATGGGCCAGTTAGTCCAACTGGTCAGTTTAAATAAAGTCTTGACAGTTTCTATGTCACAGATAGTCGTTTAAATGTTACTAACACAGCAAAACTAGCTAGTCTTAATGATTATCCCTTAGGGGATGGGCAAGTTAGTCCAACTGGTCAGTTTAAATAAAGCGCCGACAGTTTCTATGTCACAGATAGTCCTTTAAGTTTTACTAACACAGCAGAACTAACAAGTCTTAATGATTATCCATTAGGGGACGGGCCAGTTAGTCCAACTAATCAGTTTAAATAAAGTTTTGACAGTTTCTATGTCACAGATAGTCCTTTAAGCGTTACTAACATAGCAGAACTGGCAATGTTTTAATTAAACTGACCAGTTTTATTGATTATCCCTTAGGCGACGGGTCAGTTAGTCCAACTGGTTGGTTTAAAAAAGTTTTGACAGTTTCTATGTCACAGATAGTCCTTTAAGTGTTACTAACATACCAAAACAGGCAATATTTTAACCAACTTTAATGATTATCCTTTAGGAGACGGGCCAGTTAGTCCAAATGGCCAGTTTAAATAAAGTCTCAACAGTTTCTATGTCACAGATAGTCGTTTAACTGTTACTAACATAGCAGAACTGCCAAATCTTAGTGATTATCCCTTAAGGGATGGGCCAGTTAGTCCAACTGTTCAGTTTAAATAAAGTGCCGACAGTTTCTATGTCACAGGTAGTCCTTTAAGTTTTACTAACACAGCAGAACTAAAAGGTCTTAATGATTATCCCTTAGTGGACGGGCCAGTTAGTCCAAATGGCCAGTTTAAATAAAGTCTGAACAGTTTCTATGTCACAGATAGTCGTTTTAATGTTACTAACATAGCAGAACTGCAAAGTCTTAAAAATTATCCCTTAAGGGATGGGCCAGTTAGTCCAACTGGTCAGTTGAAATAAAGTGTCGACCTGTTTCTATGTCACAGATAGTCCTTTAAGTGTTACTAACACAGCAGAACTAGCGGGTCTTAATGATTATTCCCTTAGGGGACGGGCCAGTTAGTCCAACTAAATAAAGTTTTGACAGTTTTTATGTCACAGATAGTCCTTTAAGCGTTACTAACATAGCAGAACTGGAAATATTTTAGTTAAACTCACCAGTTTTAATGATTATCCCTTAGGAGATGGGCCAGTTAGTCCAAATGGCCAGTTTAAATAAAGTCTCAACAGTTTCTATGTCACAGATAGTCCTTTAAGTTTTACTAACACAGCAGAACTAGCAAGTCTTAATGATTATCCCTTAGGGGACGGGCCAGTTAGTCCAAATGGCCAGTTTAAATAAAGTCTCGACAGTTTCTATGTCACAGATAGTCGTTCAAATGTTACTAACACAGCAGAACTAGCAGGTCTTCATGATTATTCCTTAGGGGACGGGCCAGTTAGTCCAAGTAATCAGTTTAAATAAAGTTTTGACAGTTTCTATGTCACAGATAGTCCTTTAAGTGTTACTATAATAGCAGAACTGGCAATGTTTTAGTTAAACTGACCAGTTTTAATGATTATCCCTTAGGGGACGGGTCAGTTAGTCCAACTGGTCGGTTCAAATAAAGTTTTGACAGTTTCTATGCCACAGATAGTCCTTTAAGCGTTATTAACATTGCAGAACTGGCAATGTTTTAGTTAAACTGACCAGTTATAATGATTATCCCTTAGGGGACGGTCCAGTTAGTCCAAATGGTTTAAAATAAAGTTTTGACAGTTTCTATGTCACAGATAGTCCTTTAAGTGTTACTAACATAGCAGAACTGGCAATGTTTTAGTTAAACTGACCAGTTTTAATGATTATCCCTTAGGAGACGGGCCAGTTAGTCCAAATAAAAAATAAAGTCTCGGCAGTTTCTATGTCACAGATAGTCCTTTAAGTTATACTAACACAGCAGAACTAGCAAGTCTTAATGATTATCCCTTAGGGGACGGGCCAGTTAGTCCAAATGGCCAGTTTAAATAAAGTTTCGACAGTTTCTATGTCACAGATAGTCCTTTAAGTTTTACTAACACAGCAGAACTAGCAAGTCTTAATGATTATCCCTTAGGGGACGGGCCAGTTAGTCCAACTGATCAGTTTAAATAAAGTTTTGACAGTTTCTATGTCACAGATAGTCCTTTAAGTGTTACTAACATAGCAGAACTGGCAATGTTTTAGTTAAACTGACCAGTTTTAATGATTATCCCTTAGGGGACGGGCCAGTTAGTCCAACTGGTCGGTTTAAATAAAGTTTTGACAGTTTCTATGTCACAGATAGTCCTTTAAGTGTTACTAACATACAAAAACAGGCAATATTTTAGTTAAACTGACCAGTTTTAATGATTATCCCTTAGGAGACAGGCCAGTTAGTCCAAATGGCCAGTTTAAATAAAGTTTCAACAGTTTCTATGTCACAGATAGTCCTTTAAGCGTTACTATAATAGCAGAACTGACAATGTTTTAGTTAAACTGACCAGTTTTAATGATTATCCCTTAGGGGACGGGTCAGTTAGTCCAACTGGTCGGTTTAAATAAAGTTTTGACAGTTTCTATGTCACAGATAGTCCTTTAAGTGTTACTAACATAGCAGAACTGGCAATGTTTTAGTTAAACTGACCAGTTTTAATGATTATCCCTTAGGAGACGGGCCAGTTAGTCCAAATGGCCAGTTTAAATAAAGTCTCGACAGTTTCTATGTCACAGATAGCCGTTTTAATGTTACTAACATAGCAGAACTGCCAAGTCTTAATAATTATCCCTTAAGGGATTGGCCAGTTAGTCCAACTGGTCAGTTGAAATAAAGTGTCGACCAGTTTCTATGTCACAGATAGTCCTTTAAGTGTTACTAACAGAGCAGAACTAGCAGGTCTTAATGATTATTCCTTAGGGGACGGGCCAGTTAGTCCAACTAAATAAAGTTTTGACAGTTTTTATGTCACAGATAGTCCTTTAAGCGTTACTAACATAGCAGAACTGGAAATATTTTAGTTAAACTCACCAGTTTTAATGATTATCCCTTAGGAGATGGGCCAGTTAGTCCAAATGGCCAGTTTAAATCAAGTCTCAACAGTTTCTATGTCACAGATAGTCCTTTAAGTTTTACTAACACAGCAGAACTAGCAAGTCTTAATGATTATCCCTTAGGGGACGGGCCAGTTAGTCCAAATGGCCAGTTTAAATAAAGTCTCGACAGTTTCTATGTCACAGATAGTCGTTCAAATGTTACTAACACAGCAGAACTAGCAGGTCTTCATGATTATTCCTTAGGGGACGGGCCAGTTAGTCCAACTGGTCAGTTTAAATAAAGTTTTGACAGTTTCTATGTCACAGATAGTCCTTTAAGTGTTACTAACATAGCAGAACTGGCAATGTTTTAGTTAAACTGACCAGTTTTAATGATTATCCCTTAGGGGACGGGCCAGTTAGTCCAACTGGTCGGTTTAAATAAAGTTTTGACAGTTTCTATGTCACAGATAGTCCTTTAAGTGTTACTAACATAGCAGAACTGGCAATGTTTTAGTTAAACTGACCAGTTTTAATGATTATCCCTTAGGAGACGGGCCAGTTAGTCCAAATAAAAAATAAAGTCTCGGCAGTTTCTATGTCACAGATAGTCCTTTAAGTTATACTAACACAGCAGAACTAGCAAGTCTTAATGATTATCCCTTACGGGACGGGCCAGTTAGTCCAAATGGCCAGTTTAAATAAAGTTTCGACAGTTTCTATGTCACAGATAGTCCTTTAAGTTTTACTAACACAGGAGAACTAGCAAGTCTTAATGATTATCCCTTAGGGGACGGGCCAGTTAGTCCAACGAATCAGTTTAAATACAGTTTCTATGTCACAGATAGTCCTTTAAGCGTTACTAACATAGCAGAACTGGCAATGTTTTAATTAAACTGACCAGTTTTAATGATTATCCCTTAGGGGACGGGCCAGTTAGTCCAATTGATCGTTTTAAATAAAGTTTTGACAGTTTCTATGTCACAGATAGTCCTTTAAGTGTTACTAACATACCAAAACAGGCAATATTTAAGTTAAACTGACCAGTTTTAATGATTATCCCTTAGGAGACGGGCCAGTTAGTCCAAATGGCCAGTTTAAATAAAGTCTCAACAGTTTCTATGTCACAGATAGTCCTTTAAGCGTTACTATAATAGCAGAACTGACAATGTTTTAGTTAAACTGACCAGTTTTAATGATTATCCCTTAGGGGACGGGCCAGTTAGTCCAACTGGTCGGTTTAAATAAAGTTTTGACAGTTTCTATGCCACAGATAGTCCTTTAAGTATTACTAACATAGCAGAACTGGCAATGTTTTAGTTAAACTGACCAGTTTTAATGATTATCCCTTAGGAGACGGGCCAGTTAGTCCAAATGGTCAGTGTAAATAAAGTCTCGATAGTTTCTATGTCACAGATAGTCCTTTAAGCTTTACTAACACAGCAGAACTAGCAAGTCTTAATGATTATCCCTTACGGGACGGGCCAGTTAGTCCAAATGGCCAGTTTAAATAAAGTTTCGACAGTTTCTATGTCACAGATAGTCCTTTAAGTTTTACTAACACAGCAGAACTAGCAAGTCTTAATGATTATCCCTTAGGGGACGGGCCAGTTAGTCCAAATGGCCAGTTTAAATAAAGTCTCCATAGTTTGTATGTCACAGATAGTCGTTTAACTGTTACTAACATAGCAGAACTGCCAAATCTTAGTGATTATCCCTTAAGGGATGGGCCAGTTAGTCCAATTGGTCAGTTTTAATAAAGTGTCGACAGCTTCTATGTCACAGATAGTGCTTTAAGTGTTACTAACACAGCAGAACTGGCAAGACTTAATGAATATCCCGTAGGGGACAGACCAGTTAGTCCAAATGATCAATTTAAACACAGTTTTGATATGTTTCAGATAGTCACAGATAGTCGTACTAACATAGCAGAACTGGCAATGTTTTAGATAAACTTACCAGTCTTAATGATTATCCCTTAGGGGACGGGCCAGTTAGTCCAACTGGCCAGTTTAAACAAAGTCTTGACAGTTTCTATGTCACAAATAGTCCTATAAGTATTACTAACACAGCAGAACTAGCAAGTCTTAATGATTATCCCTCAGGGGACGGGCCAGTTAGTCCAACTGATAAGTTTAAACATAGTTTTGATAGTTTCTATATAGCAGAACTGGTAATGTTTTAGTTAAACTGACCAGTTTTAATGATTATCCCTCAGTTTAAATAATGTATTGACAGTTTCTTTGTCACAGATAGTCCTTTAAGAGGTATTACTAACATAGCAGAACTGGCAAGTTTTAATGATTATCCCTTATGGGATGGGCCAGTTAGTCCAACTGGTTGGTTTAAATAAAGTTTTGACCAGTTGGACTAACTGGCCCGTCCCCTAAGGGATAATCATTATAGGAGGATTTCCCGTAAAGGCGTGAAGGAATTTTTGAAATTATGCAGTTTGAGGAAGTTCTGGTCACGCCCCCTGGTGGGAATGTTAAGTATTCCGCTCTATGGGGAATGGAGCGCTTTTGTGGCAGAACCAAGGATCCGTCAGCTATCTCGAGGATTGTCTTTAGGTAGTTAATCTACTGCACCTTAATTCGCTTGCTGCGGTAAGCAGCATTCTCCAAATCGGTACCGCAGTGCTCGTCTAGAGCCTTAAAGTAACGATTTTTCCATAGAGCGTAATACTTAAGTTTCCCACCAAGGGACATGACAGGAAATTGGGCGGAGTTTCCTGAAAGTGCAATGAATATGATTAAAAGGTGGCAAACATTCTTTCACAACTTTGCGAGAAATCCTATACTACGCCATGTACACAAAGATATATCTCATACCTGCCTAATCAAACCTATCTCACAGGAGCACTTTATTCGCATTTTAAGGGAATAACTAGCTACATCAACGTATAGATAGGTAGTTGCAAAATAAAGATAAAGCGTACCTATTTTCTCTTGCATTCTCTGCAACAAGTGGCCAGTTCTTGTCTTATGTTAAATCAGTTGGTGGCTGCAGCTGTGGTTGCAGACCCTGGACGGGCTGGGCATAGGCGGCGGAGGAGGGGGGGCAGGGGGGGCTAGAGCCCCCCCACTTTGGCAGCTCTGTGACGTCATATATGGACATAGTGCTAACGCTGTTCTAGCAATCATGCAGTAGCTAACTACATTTCTCACGATCAAAACTCACGGCCAGAGCTAGCTAGAGGCCATCCACTATATTGAAGAACACTCTATTTAGAGCCACCTATTTCACTGGCAGGGGCGGCGGCTGTAGCCGTGCAAAACGCGTAGAGGGTGGGGCTGATTCCTGCTCATACCACAAATACGGTGAACACTTGCTTCTGCCTAATCATAGTGTCTCAGATGGTATGTTCACTTGATGAAAATGTCCGCAAACAGTAACAGCATGACTGCTCATACAACCATGATGTCATAACATTGCAATAACTGCCAATAGAGCTAAATCAACAAATAATTGGCGAACATAAACGTTCAGAGTTCAGTCTGTCCATCTACAACACTATAATAATATTATACTAAGTAAGGCATGCTGTGCAACTATATGCACTCTTCTTTGCAGCAGTGAGGGTTACACCAGCACACACACAATCCAACAACCGTCACACCTTTCACACTGAACCCAGCTTCTTGCTCTAGGGTGACTGCATTTTTGAAGCTCACAACTGGACTGATGAAAACCTGTCAGATAAGTATAATAATAATTGTGTTATGTGTATGGCAGCATCTATTTAAGTGCATGACAATACAATTATTCGGAGGTAAACCTACATAGGTAATAGGCATGCCAAATCCTAGCCTCGTACCCGGCCTCGTACCCGGGCCACACCCAGATCCATTGTTTGCACATGCACTTAATTTCCCAGAATTCTGGGAACTGAGGATACTATATTACGTCATGTTTGCATACAAATCCACAAATCCTTCCGTGTCAAAAAGTTGTAAGTGAAGGCAGCAGGCTTTCAAGCCTGCTGCGATGGTTTTCACAAGGTAGATGCTTAGAAAGTGATTGCGTAGTTCAACCCATTTGCAAAAGAAAAGCCTAGAGGTGCTTCCGATTTTCTGTGATAAAAATAGCTCCATAATCATAGTGGATAGAAAATTACAGGTACTTTTACCATTCTAGACTGGTTAGAGAGCCACTTTAGTTGCACAAAATCAGAATCAAGGTTGATTTCTAGTTCTCCGCTTACTATACGTATACTGCCTCCAAACTACTCCTCGCCATGTGACTAACATTGTTTACGGATAATCCTACTGACCCTTTTCCATACATTTAGAAATTTGTTTGCGCATACGTGAACAGTGGATACCAGGCCACTATTTTTCAGGGTGGGTGTGGCCTGTGGACGAGGCTACCCAACCCCCAGACCCTCTACCTCCTCTCCCTCCCATTCCTCAAATGTTTACTTCCCTTCCCTGGCGTGATTTGCGATATGCTATTACACCACATAGGGTCCATCCCAAACCCCACCACCCAAAACCCCACAAATGCTCCCCCCTAGGTCACCTTTCTTTCTTTAATCACTTCTCACTGCTTTCTTGCTACCTTTAGCCTTAGGGCTAATATGGTGTGCTACAACATGGAGAGAAAAAGAAAGAACGTAACAGTTATTATTTATCACTGAGCCATATTAGGGTGTGTTTCCCACAGCAATCACCTTTTATATACTATCACAGTACAAGTCATAGATGCATCCCTCTACTTCACCACTGGGATTTGGAATCATTGATGAAATTCACAGCCACCTATACACTAACACCACTTTACTGCAGACTAATTAGTGAGTCCTCTGACCCAGGGAGGCCCTACAGACATGCTTCTCAAAACAATCACCTATTATTCTCACTAAAAAAAAAACTACCTATTATTCCCAAAGAAATTCGTAGGTGTCCCTACTACAGCTCCAACGCAATTAGAGTTTGTGTAGCCTCTGTTTCAGCAGAGATCTGACCGCTGGAGAAGGATGGTATGCGGAACGATCGTGAGCGACATGAAGGTCCTTGGACTGTGTTATATACAGAGACATCCGTCTCCTGAACGCCCATTCGTGTAGTCGTAGCTTCTCCAGAAACTGCGTGGGCGATACGGCTCCCAAACGTTCTAGTGGATGTGGTTTTGTACTATTGTACGTCACACCTCTGCATGAGGCCTCATCTGCGCAATGCATACACCAAGGAAATACATTGCTACTATTGTCATCAATGATTAGAGCCATTTAGTTTTGTACCACGGCTATCAAGTAGGGACAGGCACATTATTCTTTTTAATTTTACCATTATTCTATTCTTCAATTCCTTTATTTTACTCTATTATTCTTTCCCATTTCCCCCTATTATTCCTTCCATTTATCACTGAGCCATATGTGATAGACTGATTTTAGGGTGTGTTTCCCACAGCAATCACCTTTTATATTCTATCACAGTACAAGTCATAGATGCATCCCTCTACTTCACCACTGGGATTTGGAATCATTGATGAGATTCACAGCCACCTATACACTAACACCACTTTACTGCAGACTAATTAGTGAGTCCTCTGACCCAGGGAGGCCCTACAGACATGCTTCTCAAAACAATCACCTATTAAAAAAAAACTACCTATTATTCCCAAAGAAATTCCCGAATAAGGTGCGTGTCCCTACTTGTATCAAGGCATGGTCCTGTGGTACATGGCAGGAAGACTCTTATATCTGCATCCTCCCATCCTATTCCTAAAGGTCAAGCCAAGTCTTTTTTTATTTTACTGACCTGGCTCATGGCATTGATAGAAAAAAAGTACATCGCCACCACTACTCTGAGTTCAATATATTTGGCATATGATAACTGCACCTAAACAAAATCATAGATTCATTTCATCTACCAAACCACATTAATCCACTGTGCCACACTTTATACTCTCCACAAAATATGACAGAAAAACACCCGAATTTTAACACTCAGGTTGCAGAGCAAACCTTTGCTTGGATGGGACGGTACAAGCACATTGTATGTGCCTTGAGCAAGACACATCACTTATTCTATTTACACCGAATGATTCGTCGACGAAACACATACACAGCTAAATGTTACCACAATGGAAAAAAGCCTGTCCTGCCTAAGAAAAGGCACAAATCATATCCTATATCTCATGTTGAATAAGTAGCATTATTGCATTTGCCTTGTATTCTGTTACCGTTATACTTTATAATTTCATAGCACAAAAGTTAAGTACTATGCAGTAACCACAGTATTCCATATAGAGAAAAGTTTCCACCAAGCACTGTTTTTGATCTTGAAAAGCATTTTTTCATTAGTCATTGATCAGTTTCGATCTGTGTACTTTATAATTCATTTGCTGCCTTTGCATTTATGAAATTGTTATTCCACCACCTATACTGTTCAATTTCATGCTTGGTCTGTATCTACCAGCTGGCTAGATGTCACACAAGACCATCAGCAGCCATTCAAGGAGTGATACAAACTTATAGCATGCAGTCACCAGCAGTCGCCTAGATGTGGTCACCTAATAGCACAGATAGTAGAGTAGCTATATCCACCCATGAGAGTCCGTACTATCATGTCATTGAATAAGCATTATTTAGACAGTGAATAGATATTTAAAGTGAAAACAGTTAGGCGGTAGCATTTACAGCTGCTACCCCATAGATATATTGATGGAATCAATAGTTTTTGGTACAGTGTCTATTATGCTTGATAGGTAAATATTTTATGACACTGTATGGCTAGTGGAGGGTCTGCATGGAAATAGAGTC